>JADMLL010000007.1:2368028-2580655 GCA_016920875.1 Columbicola columbae | reverse complement strand
TTGCAAGAGATATAACGAGATACAGTATGTGAAATCAAATGAAAATCGATAAACAGTTGTCGTGCGACGCCATTCTCCCCCGGACTTTTGTCTTTTTCCCAATACTTTTGATCACTTTCCATCTAAAGAACAAAAAACCAAAACAAACAAACACAAATAATTATAAGCAGCATCCCCTTGCTACCCTCTCCCAAATCGTTCTAATTCAAGCAATTCGACGATGAGAATGATTAAAAGAGGAAGAGATGATGACAGCGTGGCTTCGGGGCAATAAACCAATTAATTAATTAATCGATCAATTTTTAATTAATTTTATTAATATAAATATGTGTGGGAACGATTTTATATTAAATTCATTAAATGAAAATATTTAATCAGAAGAGGAGTTAAAGGTAAAGCGGTGAACGGAGTGAAAGATTGAATAATGAAGACTTTTGGTCCATTATAACTTTCGACAGCATCTCAGAGGGACCAAAGATGATACAAAAGACACAAAACACTTGACTTCGTGATGTGTTTCTCCTGGCTGCGGACCTTACTCCTCTCCTTCTTTCATTGACTTATTGTTTATCGTTAGTTTTTCTCTTTGTCGGTGTCTTTTGAGTCAACATTAAAGTTTCTGTCACCCAAAGTGGCCCATACTGTTGTTTTTATGAATTAGATGACAGGTTTTCATTCTTTTTCTCCCTGTGCTTCTGTGTTTCGTTGTCATTTTCTCTCTCTCTGCCCTGCTATGTCTTGCTCTCTGTTTTCTTCTTATTCCCTCCTTTTTATTGTCTTTTAGGGTTCTGTTCTTTCCCATTCTTCTTAAAACTTTTCCTTCGCAGTGCTTGTCAACTCTTCAACTAGTGTCTCTTTTGAATAATCTCTCCATTCTTTCTTCTTCTTATGTTCTCATTTCTCCTCTATTTTCTTGTCTTCCTTTTTCTCTTCCACTTTTTCTTTACTCCTCATCTTTTTCTCTCTCTCCCCTCATCTCTTTCTACTACTTCCTTTAGGCCCAAGTCTCATCTATCACATTCCAGATCTTGAGGTTTATACACTGATCTGCTTCTTCAAATCAACCCTTCGGCCTTACACACAAAAACAGTCCGCACTCGAAGAGAGGGGTAACTAGGGTATGAAAAAAAATTTAAAAAATCTGTCGTAGAGGAGAAAACGTTGCAATGAGACAGAAACTGCATTAGTATAAGAGGATAACGGTAATGAGAAGAAGATGAAGAAGACTGGTGAGCGACAGGATATAAAATTCACTGGGGGTAAACATTGACTTTTCTAGAATGAAATCTTAATGAAGGAAAGAAAAAAAGTGACAAAAGAATGGAAACAGGGGAAAAGACTTTATGCGGAAGTAGGAAAACAAAATGGAGGGAAGGATTGACAAAACGAGAGAGGAGGAAGGGAAAATAGGTGGAGGTGAATGGGTGGAAGGCCATCAAACAAACCGATAAAATGATGAAGAAAGGTTCCCCGAAGAAGAGGAAGAAGACTAAGAAGGAAAAGGAAATCAGAAAAGATTTTCTTAGAGCTCGATGGAAGGCGGTGGAACTTAATTTCTGGTCGTTATTCTTAATGCTGATAAATAACCGCTCATCTTCTCGTGAAAGACTTCTCATAACTTGTGAGGGGATTCTTTTCCAAAGACAGGGAACAGGGAAGATGAGGAAAGATTTCCCTCCGAGATTTTGCTTTTCAAAAAATTGAAAGCCCTCGTTTCCTTAGTCCTCCCTCCTTCCCTCTCTCCTCATCTTTTTCCTCCTTTGTGAAGACCTTGGAAAATGGGATTTGATTGATTTCGTTTTAAGGTCCAGGGCGTAAGGATGTGGAGACAGAGGGAGGAAGGAAGGCAGTGGAGGATGCGGAGAAGATTCAAGAGGTTTTTCTGCAAGAATAAAGCTTTGGCTTGGAATTACATGTTGTCTTGATGGGTTTTCGGTGGTCATTCTTGCTTTTCTTCCTGTTTTTCCTTTGTCATGGTTGTTAAACTGAAACGACGTGTGTCCCTCTGTTTCTCTTATATCCCTCAAGTTCGTTAAGAATCAGTTGTTTAGTATGCATTCGGAGAATAATATCACTCGCAATAGAGAAAGAGGAAGAGAGAAACCGAAAGAGAGACACCCACAAAGAGAAACAAACAGGCGGGAAGAGAGGAGAGGTAGAGAGCAAATGAAAGAGAGAGAGAAGGGAGCACAAAACCGGTTACAGGAAAAAGGAAAGTCATGGAAGGTCAGGAAAATAGAAAAAGCAGTGAGGCAGAATAGTAAAATGAGAGTGCTAGAACAGAGAGAGAGAGAGAGAGAAGAGAAAGAAGAGAGAAGAGAAGAGAGAGAGAGAGAGAGAGAGAGAAAAATTTTCACTGAAGTAACTGAAACCACTAAATTAAATTTTATAAGAAAATCGAAAACCTTGTCATACATAGATGCAAACGCGCCTAAAAAGATTTTACAACATTACTCAATTTAATAATGGGATTAAGTTATTCAAAGCGGGAAGGAGTGAAACGGAGGTTGGTGCTGAGGTAAGGTAGTGAAAAGAAAAGATGGGAGGCAAAATTTTTGGTCCTTCGACATTCCAAAAAAAAATTTTCAAATTTTCATGTGAGCATCTCACGTGACTTTTTTCCGGATTCATGGACAGAAGTGTTCTCTTCGGCATTTCTCTGATTTTCCTGTCTCTCCCCTTCCGTCTCCTCCTCCTTCTCTCTCTTCACTCCGTCGAAGAGGAAAAAAGAAAACAGGCGTCACTATTCTTAGAATATAAACTTAGTTTTCATATTCAAAGGGAAAACTTTTTCCTCTCTCTCTCTCTCTTTCCATTTTTTTTCTTGTTTGTCGACGAACAAATGAGAAAAGAGGAGAGTTAAGTAGGCGCGATCACATTGCATTTGGAATTTATTTTGCTGTTGAATGTTTACATCTAGACGCATGTTCTTTTGATATTCTTTGAAGTGGTTGAATGACTCTATGAACTACTTCTGTTGTCTTTCATTTGTTTTGAATGTCTTTGATGAGATTTTTGAGGTTTTTGCACATCAAAGTCGCTCACGCTGTTGTTTTTCATTCATCAGGTGACGTCATAGTAATTACGTTTTCACGAGCTTTTCCATTTCCCCTCTCTCTCTTTATGTCTGCATGTCTCCAATTACTCGCCTCTCTTCCCTCTATTTCTCTCTTTCTTTTGTCTTGCTATCGTCTTCTTTCTCTGCATTTCTGTGAATCTGTCTATTCTCTGTAACTGATTTTTAGTTCCTTCCGGTTTTTGCTGATATTGATATCCAATATTGAAGGAGGAAACTGTAAAAGTAAAGACCACTAACCGGATCAAAACAAAACTGGAAATGTAATAAACCGAGAAAGAAAATTCATAGAAGATAGAAGGGGATCGAAGGCATGAATGCGAAAACCGGAAGAACTAGACTGGATAGTTGGTTGAGTCACTGAGGGGACACATATTTGATGAAACAGTTCTTTAAGGAGGAAAAACAGGAAACGGAGGGAGATGACACAGCATTCTGCGTTCTTGGGTGAATACAAATCGAAGGATATCGTGTAAAGTCTTAGAGAACCCGGCAGTCATGTTGAAACCGACAAATGTCCTCCAAGTTTCTCAGAACAGCTTTTCTGGGCCAAAAAGTAAGAGACAGTTAATAAAGACACACATCTTATCACCTCTTGGGGATAAGTCTCAGTCCATTGAGAAGAAATAATTCACTTTCTTCTGATCTTCTTTCCTCTCTTTCGCCACCCCCCATCTCCCCGCTTTCCTCCCAGCAGAAAGAAAATCGAAAAAAAAACCTTTTTGCACTTGGATGACTTCTCTCTCGAAATCTGTTGTTAACAGATTAATTCCCAGACATTTACTTCGCTTTTTTGTAGGCGCATTTCACTTTCTATTCATTTACCATCGTCAGATTTTCTGAAACTTGAAAGAGGGACGGAAGGGGTTGTCAGCAACGCGAAGCCTTCCATTTTTTTTTAATTTTTGTTATCGAAAAGAATTTGTTCCTGTAGGGCTTCTGGGATTTGTTGCTCGTTAAATGGTTTTATGTGAAGTTTAATGGATTCTTGTTGGTGGGATAGAAAACATTTAAGATAAGGAATCAGGGTAGACGAGAGACGAAGGTCGTAAAGGTGTAGAAGAGAGAGGAAGAGAATGAAGAAGAAGACTTGAAAGTGTTTGAAGGGTGGACAAGGTACAACAAATGTTGATTAGTGTTAAAAGGAACTAAATATGAAACCATGCGAGGTACAATTAAACGAAGGTCCCATTTCATAAATAATGCACACCTTTGAAAAAAAATTAATTTAAAAATCTTCATTCATGAATATTTGAAACAAACTTTATTGCAAGATTTCATTTCAAAAATACTGCACAGATTTCTGGAGCCCTAATTTCATAAATAATGCACACTGTCTAGGGAATGTAACTTCTTAAATACTGCACGCTTTCCTGGATATTAAATTCAATAAATTTTGTATGTTTTGTAGAAAAATTTATTTCAAAAATACTGCACACTTTCAAAATCTGGTATTATAAGTACTGCACCCGTGTGGCAGATTCTAATTTCATAAATATTGCACACTTTTAGATAAAAGTTCGTCTTTTTTCTCTTTTCCTAGCACCCGAAAATTCCAAAACGAGTCGAGACTAAACTCTTACTACTAAAAATTCCTGCATCCATGAAAGTAAGCGATTGGTCAGGGCAAAGTACAGCAATTCTCTTCAGCAGACAAATTTGACTCCGGCAGAAAAATAGTCGGAAGGTTAAAATCACCAACATGAAAAGGGAAAGAGTTTTGGAGGCATGATGACAGAGAAGAAGTTAAATCAAAAAGTTTTTCAGAATTTTTCGGGAGTGATCCAAATCGATCATCTTTCATTCTTTCCACGAAAACCGTCACTCCACCCTGAATGATATCTAGAAATGAAAGACGGAGCTCCATTCGAGGAAAAGGAGAAAAAAAATTTTCCGGGGGCAGGGGAAGGAACTAAAAGGGAAATTCGGAAAAGTCTCTCTGTTTTCCCTGGAACAGATTATAAAACCCTCTTTAGAGAATGGAAGAAACATGGAACAAGGATGAGGGAATTTAAGTAACGATTCAAATTTCTCTTCCTCCATGTCTCTCCTTTCTCCCTTTTGTGTGCTTCTCTTCCTCTTCTACCTCCTATTTCTCCTTCATCCAGAGAGAGAGAGAGAGAGGGAGAGAGAATATTCCCACTTTTTGGCGACAAACCGGCGACGGATTTATTTCGTGTAAACAATGGAATCGCACACATTTCGGCACCTTTCAGCTTACAGCCGGTGAAAATCCCTTTCCGATAGGATGAGAGAAGGCGGTGGGTCAGCACTGTCCGGCTTTTTTGTCGCCACGTCATTTGTCCGACACAGCTGACAAATTAGTCGCTGTGACTTTTAAAGGTTGTCCGCGTCCGTTTTATGCGGTTTTGTCGTGATGTGTCGTCTCTTCGCATTTTAATCTGGACGGGATGCAGACGTTTTCCTGCAGAAGAAGGGGGGGGGCAAAAAGGTCAGGATTTTCTAAAGAGAGGGAAAAAAATATTTCAACAAATTTTTACCGTCGATTTTAAAGAGATTTTCGAATTCCCAATAAATTTTATCGCGAAATTTATTTCTCCATTTAACGAGAATTCTAGAAAAAGGAGAGAAAAAAGGAAACAGGGAGGAGAGAAAAGGCGGTGGAGGGAGGGGGGAGAAGAAAGAAGGAAACGGAAATTCGAAGCTGTGCACGAAATTCTAATAAAAATCGATCAGGAGAGGAATGAGAGCGACAGAGAGGAGAGAGAGGAAATTTTTTTTTCTCACTTCTAGTTGAGTGCATTTGAAAGTTTTACTACCGTCAGGTTCGTGCCTGACTTCCAGTTTTCGCTTTGTTCTAACGACTTTATTTTGAAAAGGGTTGCTGACTTTGTTTTTGGTAATTTATTTATTCCTAATTTTTTTTGTTGCAGAAATCCAAGTCAAACATGACGCAGCTCACCCTCATCGGAGTAGATCCGTCCCTGTCTGGGGTGTACAATTGCGAGGTGTCGGCGGAGTCACCTTCCTTTCATACAGAACTCAAATCGGGAGAAATGAACGTTGTCGGTGAGTAGATAACAACCAATTTAGAGGAAAGACTTAACGGTGGTGATGGCACATTTTAGATTTTTCCGACTGTTACCGATGCTGTTAGTGGTGTTGGTAAGATGTCTATTAGGTTGCTCAAACCAAATTTTTGGCTGGATCTTAGAAAATTCTCTCCCTTCGTCCAGACTCTTTATGTCCTTCCGTAGCTGAAGACATCCTCACTGAACTGAAATCGAGTCTTAACTCGGACAGTTTATTTAAGAAATGTATTTCCCAAAAAAATTGTGCAATTTTTTTGAAATAAATTGGTTTTGAAAATGTGAAACAGTTATAAAATGAATGCTTTCTAAAAATGTGCAATATTGTGCAGTACTTTTGAAATGAATTCTCCTACAAAGCATGCAGAATTTTTTTACATTAAATATTTGGGGAAGCGTGCAATATTTATGAAGTGAGGATTACGTGAATGTGTGCAGTGTTTATGAAGTTGCATCTCCTAGATAGTGGGCACCACTTATGTAATTAGGCCTCCAGAAAACTGTACAATATTTACAAATACTTACCCCAGGAATACCTTTAGAAAGTGTGCAATATTTATGAAATGGTTTCCACTAAAACCAAACTTAATTACACTGACGATGCCTTTAGCTATGTAAGAAGACGACAAGTCTGGACAAACTAATCGAAAGCTCTCTTACGTGGTCAAAAACCTTTCGTGAGCAGAGTAATAGCCGAAAGGTTAAGATCACAAACATGTTCTGAAGCTGTCACCATACCAAAACCAAAATACCAAACTTGAGTTTCGGTTAGAGGAACAAGTTGGAAGAGAGGGCGGAAGGGATAGAAGAAGGTAGTGGAACAATAAAACCTGATATTTCTAACTTGAGCTTCAATTTTGACTATGGTTACTCTTGAACCGGCGAAAATTTGGGATTTAATTAAAAGACTTTACTGAGACAGGCCACCACTTCGGATTGACTGATTGATGGAACTGTTCGTCATTCCTCCTCTTCCCTCCACATCCTACACTTTTAAATAACAAAGCCTCTGTCTCATTTCCGTTCTCTTCAAAATGAAAATTTTATCTTTTTTCTTACCATCTATCTCTCGTTTGCGACTCTCTCTTTCTCTGTTTCTGTTTCTGATAATTCTCTCCTCTCTAATGAATTTTGATTTCTTCTTTATGACATTTTTTGACTGCCTTGGTTCGTCTCTCTTGTCTTAAAAGCAATTCGTTGTCTTAATTGAAATCTTTTTCCAAATGCTAATAATGACTTTAATTTGGAAATAATAAGAAAGTGAAAGGTATAATAAAGAAAGAAAGAAAGAAAGAAGATATGTAGATAGAGGAATAGCAATGAACAGAGAGAGGGAAAAGAAAAAGAGGAAAAGAGGAGGGGAAAACAGAAAAAAAGTAGGAAGAGAAGAAAGCTAGAAACCGAGAGAAGAAAAGCGAGAATGAGCCATAAAAGAGGAAGGAAGAGAGAGAGAAAGAGAAGAAGAGATACTGAAAAGGCGTGAGACATATTGAGGAAAACAAATGTTAAAAGTGAAAAATAAAGGACCACGAATCAAAAGAGAAGGAAAAAATAAACAAAAACAAAGCAGAAATAAAAGTGATAAACAAACAGAAGAAGAAACAGGAGAACAGGAAGACAAGCAGATGAATAAGTTAACAACCAACCAATTCTAATAATAAAGTTAATGAAGAAGAATGAAAAGAAAATGAAGAAACCAGAAATATAGAAATGAAAGAAAGGTTTTCGGGTAAAAGCGAGAAAGGAAATTGAAGCAGAAGGAGAAAGCAGCGATCGAGAAGAGGCAAAGAAGAAAAATAATTTTTTAAGTTAATTTTATGAAAGCAAACAAGAACCACTTGGAAATGTAAACATGCAAATATTTAAACTTTAATTATAACTGTAAAAGGAAGTCGGACGAACGGGCGAACGGACAGACAGACGGAGGGGGGAAAACTGATTGAAATGAAATTTTCTTTTTGTTTTAACTTTTCCCATTTGGAAGAAACAAAGCCGAGGGAAATGTACGCACGCGTTTAATTACTCTAAGCTCTGGGAAAAATTCGTTTTTCGGTGTCCTCAGGGCGTCAGGGTGCTTGACCAGTTAACATCGACCCAAAAGCTCATTCAAGGAGTCTTTCCAAAGCCTTAGTTTGCCTGTTCGCGTGCCGAGATGGTGAATATGAAAATAATGGAATTTGGAGAATGGTTTTCCAGAAATAAGTAACCTCAGAATCGCAAGCAATTAGTCACACCGAAAGGAAAAAAATTTAAGATCGAGTAAAGACGACAATGACAGGATACCACGACGGAAAGAAATACGAATCAACGATGGAAATGAAGAAGTAGTGGGTACCAATGAGAAAAACTAAAAATTGGTGAGGTTTGGAGTAACAGAAAGAAAGACGTAAAAGAAAATTAAGAAAAAGCTAAAACAGACTAATATGGAAAAGCTAGAGGAAAAGACTAAAGTTGAAAAATGGAAGGAAATGAAGAAGTAGGCAAAGAGAGTCGTAAAAGATTAAGGGAACAAGAAGAGACGGATAACACAAAATATGGGAGAGTAGGAAACTGAAGAAAAGGAAGAATGGAAGAAGAAAAGAAAAAGAAACAGAGAGGAGAGAAAAGAGACAGAGAAAAAGAGGAAAAGAAGAAGAAACAGAAGCAAAGGAAACAGGGAGAAAGAGAGATAGAGAAAAGGAAGGAACAGAAAAACGTATAGATAACAAAGGAAGGGAAGACGGAGACCGACAAAAACAGTTTACAAAAGCAGAAAAAAGGGAACGACAGATATGACAAAAAAAGAGAAAGAAGAAGAACGTCAGGAAAAGAGAAAAGTTACCATTTACCAGCTATCTGACGTTATTCCAATTAAAGACATCCAGCTGTTACGCTTGTTAGTCTAACATCTCCCTGCAAAGATGTCACTAAGTCGACGTTGACGGAACCTCTAACACATGACATAAGATCTTATTGCAACACTCTGTCTATCTGTTGTAACTATCTGTTGTAACACTCACCTAATGATAACTGAATGACTTTTGGAAAACTGTTTTTGTTTATTTTCCGACTCAACATCAGCAGTTACGTCTCTTCTGTCTGTCTGTCTCTTACTTCGCAAAAGACATTTCCTGCAGTGCCTTTCGAGTTTTATTGTTAATTGAATCATCCGGTGCAGCCATTCTTTAATTAAAAAAATGTTTTGAACCAAAAGAGAGAGAGAGAGAAAGGAAAGAGAGAAAAGAGGAAAATTTCTTTTGGTCGTGATTTGAAGAAAAGGAAGACGGAGGAGGAGGAGGCAGGGAGGAAGTTATGTGTGTCATTTTTCCTGATATTTTCCTCTCGAGTTATTCAATCGCTCAAAAAAAGGAAAAAATCGATGCGAACGTGGGGCTCAGCCCCCTCCTCCCTGTAGCCTCTTTCGATTGCGATTGGAATCAACTCAGCCGGGAGTTTTGAAACGGGCTTTGTTTTTTAGGCGCGTCTCGGCTTCGAGTTTAACGTCAGCATGGCAAATATGAATAAATTGAATTTTGAGCGAGGAAAAGCGTTTCAGTTAAGCTTTTTGCTCTGTTTGTTTGTTTGTCTGTTTATTTTGTGTTTGTTATACCCTTGATAAAGTTTTATCTTTTTGTCATTTAGTTTCGCTCCTTAATTGTACAATTAGCACTTTATTAATCTGTTTGTATTTCTACCGTATAATTTGTTTGTTTGCTTCTTTCCTTGTCATGAAGCTGATGAACTTTTTTGATTGTTTCTTCCTCCAGTCAAGGTTTTGGGCTCTTTCGTCTGTTTGTAATGTGGATTTTGATTTTGTGTTTGACTGTTTCACTGTTTTCCAGTCCTTTCGTCTCTCTCTCTCACACACACATTGTTTTTTACTTCCTAAGTATTTATATTTCTTTGTTATAGAGCTTGTTTGTTTGTTTTTTCGTCTCTTCCTTAATTAGTTAACAAGCTATTTAGAATAGTCTCTTTGTCTAGGTTGGTTTTCTAGTTTCTTTGTTTGTTTTATGGATTAGATGTCGTGGCAGTCGGTTTGTGTCTCTGTATTCTGGTCCGTTTGTCTCCCTTTCTCTGTTACTCTGTTGATAAACCCATGTATATCTCTCTGTTTGCATTTATATATGTCTGCCTCTCATTTACATTGATACCGCTTAATTTGTTTTTTGGATTGCTTATCATTCTCTTCGCTAAAAACTTGATGAACTTTTACAATTGTCCCTTAGTTAGGTTTAGGCTTTTGGTTTCTTAGTCCGTTTGTGTTGTGGCTTTTGATTTTATCGTCTATTTGTCTCTCTATTATGTCATTGGTTTGTCTGTTTGTTTTTTGGCTTCTTGAATATTTTATTTGTTTGTGTGTGTTCCTATTGTGTGATTCGTTTGTTAGTTAATGAGTTATGTCGAGAATTGTCAATCCGTCTCCTCTCCCCTGTGTTTCCTAATCAAAAAAGCAAAGAAATTCAAATGTTAATATTTCGTTTGTTTTGTTTCTTTTCAGAGATTCCATCTCTTACTCCGGTCCTGACTGGACTCAAATCCAAATACGGAGTTGGTGAGACTCTTGAAGGGACTTGCATATCCGGGGGCTCGAGACCCGCAGCCAATCTCACTTGGTTCCTTAATGGTGAAAAGGTAAAGAGGATCATAACGCGATACTAAATTAAGATTTATTGCTCCACTACATTCGCGTTGGCATAAAATAAATCCCTGGCAGACGTCTGCTCTCCCTCTCCTCCTCTTCCTCCTCTCCTTCCTTCTTTCTGTTATTCTTGTTCAATATTTTCCCCACAAGAGATTCCTCTACCATTTGTCAGGTAGATCGAAATGACCTAGCCTCTGCGTCGGTTGTTTCTGTTGTTCTGTTTATGGGAATATGGATAGTCGAAGAAGAGAAGGATTGGAGAGAGAGGGTTACAACTAAATACGCTTTCTCCAAAAACCTTTTCTCTCTGAAAACTCTCCCGGGAATTGGGGGTTGGGAGGCGAATTTCCATTTGAACGCCACGTTTTGGTTACACGTCTATCATCACTCCCAGAGGAAAGAAGGAAAAGGTGGAGAAGAGATTTCAACCCAATTTGGTTTCTATTCATTACAACCTTTTATCTTTTTTTTTGGTTTCCATTAACCCACCCCTTTTTCATCCCCAGCCTCCCTTTACCTCCCCCCGGGCCTCCGCACACCTCTTGACAGTAATTAAAAATCTGGTCGGATTCGGTCGAGTACACCGATTGGTCGTCGTAAAATCAAAATGGGAGGTCGTTTCGACTTAACAACTTAATGTTTATCCGTTTCCGCTTTTCATTACTCTTGGTAACGAGCCAGGGGATGATCTGGGGTGAATGGGTGGGGGTGTCTTTGTTTAATTCAAGATTCCGCAATTATACAATAGAAAATAAAAATAAAAACTCGTTACGACGGACAACTTTCGACTTTCTCTCTCTCTCTTCCAAGAGAAAGGGAGGCTAGAGGAGAGAGGGAGAAAGAGAAGGAGAGGATAATAATGATAACGATCATACAAAAAGAAAAGTCCATGAAGTGGAAAAAAAAGGCAATGAAGCGTTTTAATTTACGATACTCGGGTTCTTTCAACATCAACTGTTTACATTAATCCAACAAATTCTGAAGACGAGAGAGAGGCTGGATGAGAGGAGGTAGAAGAATGGGGTGGAAAAAAGGAGAACAGAAGAAGACCGGGAAAGGCTAATGTGGGCATTGACAAAGACATTCAATCAGAGGAGACCGTGTGATATGGATTAGCCAGCGTCTTCGAAACACGTTTTTCACTGACTTTTCCTTCCTTTTATTGTCTTCATTTTTTTGTTCATATCTTTGTCTCCCTCACCTTCTCCTCTCTTCAAAATCATAACAAAACTCGATTTATCGAATCTTCTGAAAGGAATCCAAGTGGTAACAAGACACGTTTTCGTTTCGGGAAGATTCTACACCGTTTTCCACTTCCTTGGACTTGATTCTAAAAATAAAAAAAATTATCGCTTTCCTTCTTGATCGTCCTCTCTTATTTCTTCAAATTTCACCACATTAAACCCTCTCCTTCTCCTCCCTCAGTCCTTCATGCGTCCGTCTTTCTTTATTTCTTTCTCTTTCCGCCAGGAAAAGGAAAAGAAATTTTTTCCCCAAAATTTGTTATATCTGATATTATAATATTTATACCGGAAACGGCTATAAAATACATAATATCTTTAATACAGCAAAAATAGTATAAAAATAAGTTAGATAAAGTGGAGGTAGAAAAGAGAAGTAGAAGCAGACAAGACAGGAAGGACAGAGACAAAGAAGATGAAAGAAAATCCTTAAATGAGATCTACCCTCAATAAACTTACCGATTGCGAACGATACCTAATTTCTCACGTTTTCCTTTGTATTTAGATGCGTTTTAAAACTAAAGTTTGACTAAGAGTTCATCCATTTCCTAAGACAAGGTGTATTAAACAGAACTGTATGAAAACCAAACCGTTTAGAAGCATTCCTTCACGGGTTCTGTAAAAACAACAGAAGCAGCTAACACAAAACCTTTGGAAAACAACATACCGGAAGTTATCACTTAAACTCAGTGCTAGGCCTCGAAGAAACCGAGGGAACAAGTTTCGAATTAGAACGAAAATTCTAGTTAAAAATTTAAGAGAAAGAGAGAGAGGCCTTAGTTTTGTGAGCAGGGTTTCCACGAGTCACAACAACTGTCGACAAATATTTGGGAAAAGTTCTTGGAGTTGCGAGAGTGAAAAGAGTTTGCGGGGGGATGGAGAGAAGGGGGTGAAAAAGTAAAAAGTCGCGAACAAAGGTTTTCGTCAGAACGAACGAGCGAACGCCTTAGTTTTGGGAAAGGGGAGGCTGAAGGAGTAGGGGATGGAGGAGAACGGAGGACGGAGAAGAGACGGTAATTGCGTTAAAGTTCCCTAAGCCAAATCAAGGATGGATGTTTTCTGTTCTCAAAATTTCCGTTAAGTTCTTCATTAGCCTAACTTAATTTAAGTTAGATTAAAATCACTTCAGGAAACGAGGACGTAACTTTCCCTAACGAACTTTTCCGGGCCCTGACGGAAATTTTATTCAACCCCTGTTAGCCCGAACGTGTTGGCTCTGGACAGAAATCCTTTTGTTGACTGGGTGAGGAAAGGGGGTGGCAGACGATTATTCTGAAGTCCTGACAAACCTGATTCTGGGGATGTTGGTCGCTTATTTGGTCTGTTTGATGCAGTTCATATGTGGCCAATTAGATACGTTTTCACATTAATGCTAAAAGCTGTCGCAAATAAAAAACCAAAAATCCTAGTTTAAGAGAGACGTAGAGTAGATAAAGAAGAACCCATCTCATAGATAAAATGCTTTTTATTCGAGCGAGTGTGAAAACCTTAAGTCAAGCACACCAAATGCTACACTTAACCACAAATGGTTTTCAAGAAATGTGAGACATCGACAAATCAAAGAAAAGGAAACAAACATTCACAAAAGAAACTAAAATGAGGAATTGAAAAAGAAAGAAAGACTATGGAAAAGTTACAAAGAGAAACACAGGTATTCAGGCAAAACAAGAAAAAGAAAAACTAATAATAAAAGTGGAAAGAACTACAATGAAGCAAAAGATTCTGAGTAGAACAACTTAAAATAACTTAAAAACAATCCGGAAGAAATGACCTGAAGTGAAGAAAAAGGAAACAGAAGGCAGTATAAGAACCAACAGACGTTCCAACCCTGTGTTAAACTCAAAATCAAAAAGACAAAAAACAGATAAATAAAGAAAAGACAATACTACGACAGGAAACGACCACCGGACACCAGATACGTGACATTCAACGGAAACCCGAGAAAAACCGTTAACACACGTGACCGGAAGTGGTGAAAATCTATATATACACGTCCTTCTAATCCGGAGAAAACGTTATCGCTGACAGGCTACGAGAAACCCTTTCCCGAAAATCAAAACAACATTTCATCACCCATCAAGAAGAAGAAGAAAAGAACTCGAGAGACGGATGGCAAACAAAGAAATGAAAGGAAAAGGAAAGCGTGAGGACGGAATGAAGAGGAAGAAGGAGGAGGAGGAGGGAAAAGTTCATAAAAAGGAAATTGAAGAGAGTCACATCTTTTTGCCAACGTCATTTTTTTAAAGAGAGGAGGAGAAAAGAGAGAGAGAGAATAGAGGTGAAAATCAGAGGAGAGGAAGAGGGAGGAGGAGAGGATGGCACGAGGGAAATAAAACATGTCGCTTTCGGAAATTGAAGAAGCACCGCCTGGATCCTCGATGTTGAGGTTCGATCTATCTTTTTTCAGATGTTTTTGATTTTTAACGAGGTTTTCAGAATTAAAAAAAGAAAATTTTTTAGGCGCGATTGATAAGACTTAGAAAAGCACAAGACAAACGCCCGGAAGTTATTTTAAATACGCACTGGGTTAAGATATGGAAGCTAAGTTCAAGGATACGTCAATCGGTTAGACCTGAAAGCCATTTCACCTATAAAAAGTGTTCGTTAGGCCCCGGATTTACTGGTTGCGTACCTGATCGAGGAAGATGACCCCTGCAGCCCACCACAGCATCTTCATTTCAGCGATACTCATTTGCTTGATTACGTGATTGGTTATTAACTTATAGTGAAGGATGTTTGTAAGGGAGGACGTCATGTCTCTGTCGACTGTCTTTTCGTGTTTCGTCACTTCATCGTCCCCTTTCGTCACTTTGTCAGCCTATTGCCTCTCTCACGGTCACACGTATGGATTGTTGCTATCGCGAACACATCCCCCGTCCGCGGAGGAGGGAGTGGAACAATATTAATGCGTTTTTGTCTTTTTTTTTGTTATTTATTAAGCGGACAAAATTTATCGAAAGGACTCCATTTAGCAGTAAACAACGAAACACGGGCGTAAAGGGAGAAAAAGTTACCTTCATTCATTCTTATTATCTTGCACGCCCTAACTGACAAGATGAGAATTTATTTATTTTTTGTTAAACCCCCTCCACCCCCACCGCCTTCCACTCTGCAACCCCCTCCCAAAAAAAAACTTCTTTTTAACTATTAAAAACAAAAATATATTTCTCTGTGTTGATGGCTGTGCGATTCTTTTTTCTCCCAATTTTGGCGTTCATTCGAACGTTCGGTTGCCACGTTTCTGATGAAAGTGATTCCCTGAAAGCGTTGACAGGCCGTTGGGAATGCTGAGTTTGATTTAGGTTGGGTGAAAAGTCTGTTTCGGTTTGATGGAGCACACGGGGGAACGACTATTTGGTCTAAATTTTTGAGCTTTGTTGTGTTGTCTTGATGTCGAAAGAGTGCCGAACTACTGTTGGGTTCGGTTATCTCTCTGATCAAACCCAGCGAATCACTGCTTATTTAATATCGCTTACCGTTTATTTATTATTTTCTTTAAAGGAAACCCCCAGAATGAGAAAAGTTAAAGATGAAACCCCATCTATTGTGAATCAGTAACCCGTTTGTCCTTCTTCGTCTCTAGTTGTTCTTCTTGTCGTCGTAGACTTTCTCCCTTTTGGAGAACTTAAGATTGTTCCGGGAACCTACCTTTTGCAGATCTATTGCTCAGATACTCTTAGTAGGTTAACCTTCTGCTCACAACTTGTAATATCCAATCAATATACGCGCATACCTCGCTAATTGGTCGTCTTCTGTACTCTAACTGACCTCAGAATTTTCTTTCTTTGCTTCTTTCTTGCTTTTCTGTTTCGATTAGTCCTTTGCTTTTTAGCGCCAGACTGTTGTTTGTTTCTGTCAATGTTGATTTTCAATAACTGTCTTAAGTTCAATTTTTCTTAGTTGTTTTTCAGCTTTGGCTGGTGGCTGTGGTCATTTCTGAAGGAAGAGTTTAGGATCTTGAAATACTATATTTATCTATAAACTATGTTCTTTTTTAATTTTCTATCGACACGGACTCATTCCCTCGGTACCTTCTTACATTTTATGGGTGACAAAAATGTCCAAAGCAGGCAGGTTTAGTCAAAACCATACAGGTATACCCGTGAGAAGCCTATACTCGGGTTGATGATATAAAAATGAAACTCTCTAAAGGGAACAGTGTCTAATAAAAAGCTTTTAAAAAGAACCGGAAGTCGAATGAATAAACAAGCGAAGGCAGGAGCAAACACATGAGCAGAAGGCTTTATCGGTGTCATTAAATGAAACAAAAAAAAGTGGAAACACCAACGTTTATTAAACAACGAAGAGAAGGATAAAGACAACAAAAAAACTGAATAATTAAAAAAAAGTTATTAAGGAGACAATTAATCATGATTGACGGCGTTAATATGGTGGCCTGGTGTTGAGATTAGGCCACCTTTTATATATTAAACCCATATTTCTTGTAAATAGCTCTATATATTACGGTCCCGGCGTGGCTGGGAAAAAATTTACATTGAAAAAAGCCGAGAGGAGTGAAAGGAGGAGAGGAGGAGGGAAGGCTTCCAGGTGAGACCTCTTATGCTGAAAGCCCGGATTCTCACTGAAGGTAGAGTAGGAGGGAGAAGGAGCATGGAAACCACTTTCGCTACTACGAGTCGCCGGGTAGGATTTGTTGGGTTTGCCCTTGGCGAGGGGTTCTCTTTTAAGAGTGTGTGGGGCACTCAAGTTGTGGGACTTTGAATTGTTAGAAAGGAGAAAGGTTGGTTGATAGGTTTTCAAGTTTGAGTGGTTTCACTTCCGCTGGTAAGTTGTGATGGACTTCTCTCTCTGTTTGTTTGAGTTTTTGAAGTGTTTCTGTTGGTACAAATGTGTTTGATAAAGTTTGAATGGGTACCTTATGAATTCCCATCTTATTTAAATTGCAGATGGATTTCTTCTGGGTTTTTGGCGGGAGGAGGGGTTAATCTTCCGACTGGTTAAGTGATACACACTTCCCATGAGACCTCGTTTCATAAATATTGCACACTTTCTAGCATTAACTTGAAGAAGTTTCCAAACGACGATTCTAGAAGAAACCTTTCTTCCTAGTTTAATGAGCGACAGGATGGCTCAAATGATTTAGTTCAATTCTTTCGGTTGAAAAAGTAGAGTGATTCCTTTGACAAAACTTTAATCTATTGATACACTAAAAAATCATGTTAATTTAAATATTTCTCGAAAATCGGTGGAGTGTGAATGGAGATGAAGGGTAAGAAGGAGGAGTTGAGAGCGAGAAGTTTCTCTTTTTTCCTCGCTCTCACCCTTTTGCCTTTCCGCCAAATTGCCATCGTACGTGATAAAATCTTATTAATTGACGCAAAATGATATCGTTACGCTCTCGGGTGTCGTAAACGGATTTGAAATCGGTAATATCATTGTCGAAACGCAAAAATAATTTCCCAACTTCCGGCTCCCCTCTCCTCATATACTCTTTACAGAGCTTTCCCTTGTTTTCTGTTTGTTTCTGGCTTTTACTTTTGATGAGACGTTTGTAGGACCTTTCCGAGTACCTTTAACTCAAATTATTTTACCGTGTTGAACGTGGGTGTAACTCTTTGTCTGAGTTGAACCGATTCCTCGGGCTTTCGACAGAAAACCATTTCACACAAACAGTTAAAAAGGAAATTGGAAGACTGAAAAGCATAATAAAAAAAGAAGGGACTCAGAGTAGGATGAAAAGGAAATTCTACTCCTAAGAGAGTTGCTTTTTGTTTGAGATTAACGGGAAATTACGAAATAATTAAAACTCTAGGAAAAAAACTTACCCCCTCACACCCCCTTCGGGAAAACTCTTTTTTTTAAATAAATGGCCGAAGAATTTTCTAAGTTTGTAAAAGAGTCCTCGGGCCAACTTAAATGAATAAATAAAAATGTTTTTGAGTTTTTTTTTAATAAAAAAAAGTGTCCCTCCAACCCTCCCAAAGCTCCCTCCACCCCAAACACACCACTTCAAAAGGTTTCGCAACGAAGATGATTAGAGTTCGTGGATTACAGTTGTCTACCTGACACGCAAATTCAATTTTCCTGCAGCTCATTTCAGACTGTGGAATTGGAGGTTTTTGTTTTGCGCGGCTCCCTATCGAGTTACGTGCAGGTTCACTTTCCTTTAGGTGGTTCAATACAGAGGAAATCTTGTCCTCAGTTTATATAGGAAATCCCTCTCACCCCCTACTTTTAGGGCTCCTTATCCTTCCTTCTTAGGGTATGTCCCCAGCTCTGACTATATATTCCAAAAGGTAGCTTGCTCCCAAAACCATAGGTCTCCAGCGATGTTTCAGGAAATTACTTTTGTTTATTTATTTCCGGTTTCAGGTTCACAGAGACCACATGATGGTGACAACGACGACCCACAAAGATAGTCGACAACTGCTGGTTTCAAAATCTCGATTGAAATTCATAGTGAAAACTCATTCTTTCAAAGGCGGGAAGCTCAAACTGAGGTTCGTATCAAAGAAGAAGTGTGGAAGAGTGTGAGTGGAAGAGTGATGGTGTGTCAGAGAAGTGTGTGGGAGGACACTATGAAAAGGGAGAAGGCGGTGGAAAAGGCTCGGGAAAGTTTGGTTGATTTTCTCTTTGATAGGCAACCTGAGTCTTTTGTTACATAATTAAAATGGAAAGGAGGAGGAGGAAGGAGTGGTGGTGATAGAGCCACAATCGAAACTGTGGGAATTAATTTGGGCGCAAATTAAATTTTCCTATTTCCTCCTTCCCCTCCTCCTTCCTCTTTTCAAACTTTTCGGTTTCCTCTCTCCCTCACGCACGCATCACAGGAAACAGAATATGAAGAAGAAAATTTTTTTCTTCTTTCTCTTGGAAGGAAATCAAATCAGCATAATTAAAAAATTAGGTTTCGGGTTTCCGGAATTAGTTTGGGAGGGAGAGGAAAAGGCGCGGATTTTCGCTCCATGTTTTGGCGCGAATTCAACACATCTTTTTGCTCGAAAGCATTTCTGTGTGTTCCGATCTAGTGGGAAACCGAAATAAAGTAGAAGAAGAAGAGGAAAAAAGGTTTCTCTCTAAAGGAGGTAGAGGAACGGGGTGGAGGGAGATGAAGAGGTTTAGTTTTTCTTGTTGGCGCCCATCGTCTTGATCGTAACGAGGTTTCCTCTTTATAAACGACTCCGAGGGATAGAGATCGGTGGGAAAGGGCGAAGGTTGGTTGTTTGCTCAAAAGCTTCGATGAGTGCCAAGTGGTTTTTCTCAAAAGTTTTCCCTGGTTCTTGGGTTCTCTTGGGTTCAATGACTTCTTTCTTGGGTTGTCTGTCTGTCTTCCTTTTATTTGTCGCCTTCTTTTCTACCTATATTTGTATGCTCTTCTGTTTTTTTTCTCGCTTCCTTACTGTACTGATATTGTCAACTATAACCAGTAGTATATTTATAAAGATATTTATTTTACAATATACTGTATATTGTGTTATTATAAAAAGTTATACTGTTTATAAATTAGAGCTTGCGGAAAGTGTGCAGTACTTATGAAACGAAACCTCGCACAAGAAATTTCATTAAACCCAGTCTTTTACTTACTCTTTTTCTCTTTTCTAATTTTTATTTCTCTCTCTCTTTCTAATTTTGTTTTATCTCTTCCTTTCTTATTCCTTTCTGTTTAACTTTTCTAATCTTTTTCTTTTTCTTTTCTTTTCTCTTTTCTTTCTATAACATTTTCTTCTTCTTTTTTAATTTTTGTTTTTTCTCTCTCTTTCTTTTCTTTTTCTCTTTCTCTTCTTTTCCTTTTTATTTCTTCTTCTTTACCTTCTTTTCTTTTTTTTTTTTTTTTTTATTTTATTTCTTTATTTTTTTTCTTTTCTTCTTTTTCATTTTGTACCTCCCCTTTTTTTATTTTCTTTTATCTCTTTATTCTTTCTTCTTCTCTCTCATTTTTATTTTTGTATTTTCCTCTTCTTTTTCTTCTTCTCCTTCTTTCTTAACTCCTTTCTTTATTTGTCTATCTCGACTTGGTTTTCTTTTCTCTTCTCCTTAGGTCCTCTTTATTTTTTCTTTTATCTCTGTCTCTTTTTATTTTTCTAATCTCTACCTCTCTCTCTTCTTCTACATGTTTTACTTATTGCTCTCTCTTTATATCGGAATCATGTATATCAGGTCACCACATTCACCTATTTCCTTCTCGAATTTTTTGAAAGAAAAAAAAACCTTTATTTCGATAATTTTCCTGCAGGTGTTCAGCAAATATCCACAACGTCTACAATCAGGCCATAGAACTAGACATAGAGGAAGAGAAACCGAGGATAAGTTCTGATGCGAGTCAGGTCGTCGTTTTACCGAGCAATTTCCTGGAGAAAAAATCGGAAACGGACACGAGAAACAGGAACACCAAAGGTGGGTACATAACCGAACCAACAGAAAACATTTTCTCCACTCCCAAAGAAGGCTCCCCATAACTGACGCCATATTTATTTATTTATTTTTCTCTCTTTATTGTTTGAATGGAACATCAGCATAAAAAAAAACAAAAGAAAAACATTTCTGGTCAAAGTTGGAAGGAGAAAGGAAAGTTTGAAAAGAAAAGAGACTATGAAGGGACGAAGAGGGTGTTGATGATTCGGCCTTTCCATTTTCATCCCCATCGTTCTAGGGGATGAATTCCAGGAAAGGGGAAAATGTAAATATTAAAAAAATAAATAATTCAAAAAGCGGAAACGAAATTCTTCCTCTTCCCCATTCCGCATCTTCCGGTTTGATTCTTTCGTAAACTGTATAGTGTGTTACACGAACGCTGAATCAGTTTGAAGAGTTCCACAACTAACTTTCACTGCTGATTAAATTGGGAGTCCATCATGTTTGAGAAGCAGATAAGAAGATGCTAGTGGACCTTAAAATTCTCACTGTTTTCTGTCGTTTTGATTTCTTGTATGTCTTATTTTGCAAAAATAAGTATAATAATTAGAATTAAAGGCAGATTGGTCTGCTTTTGAGAAATATGGTCGCTGTTGGGAATAACAATCAGACAAACATTGTCGTTGCCTTTGCTTAAACGATTCTCAAACCTTAGAAACTACTAGCTTACACTGCAGGACAGCTTCTAGGCTCTATTTAGCGATCACTAAAATGTAGTCACTGAAGTGAGTTACTTCGGAACTTCCAGAGATATGTCTGAAATTTTAATAAAATTCTAGCTCAGTTGGGTTAGGCTGACTTATGGAGAAAGAGAAAGAAAACCAAATAGGAAGAAAAAGTGAGAGAAGGAAAAAGAAAGAGAGGTTAAAGAGGAGAAGAAATGGGAAGAATGAAAAAGGAACAAGAGAGAGAAGAATAGAATAAGAAAAAAACAGAAAAAGAGAGAAGTATGGGGAATTAGAGGGCGAGAAAATAAAGAAAAGGTGTGACAAAAATGGACAAAGAAAGAAAGAAGAAAGAGAAATTAAATAAAGTGAGAGAGAGCTCAGGAAGAGAACAGAATTTTAAACCTGAAGACAACCTAAAAGCAACCTAAAAGCCAGCCTAGCCCAATCCAACTCAACCTTTCCTGATTTCATTAAAAAATTTCACATTCCAAAGGTAAATGTTGTCTTCATCTTCATAATCCGGTCCTTTCTCACCGAGAAACGTTCAAGAAAACCTTTCATAAACCTACATAATCTCCTCCACGTCCTTTCAACACGATAAGAATCCCTAAACATCCATACAGCAATAAAATCGAAAGAAATACTGTTAAAACAATAACGGCATTCGAATGCATGTCACAGAATTGATTCTTCCAATTGCTGTTGGCTCACAAGACCCCAGTTTCCAGCCTAAACTCCCAAAACCACCGGAAGTCTAACTTTATAACTCACACCCATCTTTTCTATTTCCAGATTTCGTATTTTCCAGTGGCGTTCATCCAACCAAGAAAGGACAGTTAGTGCTGGAGCTTATATTCAGTTTCCTTCTGCTGTCATTGACAAGGTGAATCAACTCTAAAATGATGACACAAACAACCGATAGGAAAGAGTAGTGAAGAAAAAGATGAAGAAGAAGAAGAAGAAAGAAAAAGCAGAAATGAAAAGTGTATGAGTGTGAATGAGAGAGAAAGTCTTCCGAAATCATAATCGGTGATGGTGTTGGTGATGATTGATGTTGGACGCTGGTGCTGGGAACGAGTGCAATGTGTATAAACAAAACTACCAAAAATAAATAAATAAATAATTGTTTCAGTATATAAATAGCCATGGAAATGTATAATATAAAATATAAATATATTACTATACAGAACGGCTCGCGGGTGGTGGTTTGTTTGATGGGGAAGGCGGAGGAGGAGGAGAGTGAGCCAGGTTATTGCAAGGTGTACAAACAAACATTTACGAAAAATAGACCGAAAACGATTTTCGCATTTGTTTGTTTTGGTTCACAACCACCTCTCTCATTTTCTATACCTCTCCTCTCCTCTCCTTTCCTTCTCCTCCTCCGTTCACAAGATAAATTGATTTCGTTCTCTAAGGTCAGAAGAACCGGGGGGTGAAATGAAGTAGGAGCAAACAATCCAACCAAAAAAAATGTATCAAATGAAAATCTTTTTTCTGGGAGGACAGCAAGGGGAGAGGGGGGTAGAGGTGATGGTGAGGATGAGATTATGATTACGTCTTGTTTATTTATATTCCGTTATGAGCTCGGGTACGTGCTGATTGAATTTCACAAATTTTTAATGGGCCGAAGGAGATGAAGGAGGAGAGGAGGAGGGAAGGAAAAGGTTTCTGCGTCCATCTGTCCGGGTTCACGTTGGCTCGAGGTCACGAAAGGTTTTTCTGTCTTTGTTACCTTCCGTTCTTTCCCTTTATTGTTTTCCGTTTTTCCTTAATTGATTTATATTGCCTTCCTGCTTTTCTATCCATTTTCGTGACAGAACACGAATTTCCCAATTTCCTGTTGGACTGAAAACTGATTTTTTTTCTTTTTCAACGTTCTACTGAGATCATTTGCCAAGATGTCTGTTTTGAGATCTTGCGCAAACTGTCATTATTATAAGTTTTAGGCACGTTATTCTTTGGATGAATCACAGCGTCTCAGGTCAGTTTTTTTGAAAGGATATCAGTGATTGTTGTTTTTTAGTTCGTGGCTTTTTCGCCCACGATGAGAGCTACAGCAGAAGGCAAGTTTGGTTTTGACTCAGAATATTTCATAAAAATTGTACACTTTGAACATATGCAGTAACATAAGATGCAAATGGTCCAGCCCTAAGAACGCAGTCAATCCGAATATAGTTACAGTTGAGCTTTGGGTACAACAGGATACTAGAAGAGGATCTATAACTTCTTAGTCTAGCACTGAACCACCACACCACAGACTTACTGCAACCATCAAATTGAGTATTATTTTGAGGTGTAATGGTTAAAGCTAACAGAGGTGAGCCTGTAACTGAATTATTTGAGGATGAGAGTTCCTCTGTTATCAGGTGATTTATTGTTCCTATAGCAGAAATGTGAGATGGGTGGTATGATTCAAATAAAGTTATTTAGTGTAAGACCATTTTTACACATCATTCGTAGTTGAATAGTGTGTGTTATCGGTATTCATTATTATTTTAGAGAAGCTACGGTCTCAGACCGAATTAAAAACTTGAGCGCCACACGATACCACAATTATAACATTACTAATACTAATGTTCTCAAATCTAGTCAAACTGTTCCAGTATTCTGTCACGCGAAAATTGACTCCAAAACTCACAAATTCCGTATTAACGTTCAGTAAGCAGTATAAGGTAGCTGACATTTAACTCGCTCCTTCTAATAGGACTCCAAGAGTTAATCACACAGAGGGTACCAAGTTGTTGAAGATAGCCAAGTAGTTCAACTAATCGAAATTAATTTTTTGGGATAGAGAACCCGTTCAGCAGCAAACAATTTTCCCGGGAGTGATAGGGGAAACGTGAGGAGAGAGGAACAGAGGGAAGGCAGGGGAGAGTTCATTTTCGAAACCACTTAACATAAAAGCAGAGGAAATAGAGTAAAAAAATAAAAAACAACACGAAAACAAAAATGGGCGCAAGTGATTTTAATGGAACATTTTCGAGACACTTGACAAACCCGGCGCAGCAGCATACACACCCCACATTCACACACACAATAGACATCTTCCTCGCTCGCATCTTCATCATTATTGATTAGTCACGTGACACAAAAGATTGGAGAGAAACGAATTCTTATTTCCTCATTTGAAAGGATGGCAAAAACTCTTCGAAAATTTATCTTCCTCATCCTCCTCTTCTTCGCTCTCGTACCTCTCTGCAAACCTCCTCTTTTTCCACAATTTTTACAAAAACTTTGGTTAAGTTTTCCGAGGAAAAGTTTTCAACGTTTGTCTGCATATCCTTCCTTCTAATTAACTAATTTGGTGAGTTTTTCCCCTTGGGAGAGGAGGAAAATGGAGAAATTTTTCATTAATAATGACGTCATCTTTTCTTTCTTGTTTCATCTCGTCACTCATCATTCTGTTGGCTCTCTCTTAATATTGTCGTTCTCTACACTCTAATTAAGACTTTCTACCTTCCCTAACCGCGACTGACCTAATGTTTGTCGGTTAGTGTTTTACCAAAAGCTTTTTTTTGGTCTCTCTTTATTTTCTCTCTCTGTCTTTCTGTCGTCTAATTTTTACTTCTTCCTCCCTAGCAAAGGACTTTTTTTAAAGCTCTTCAAGAGTTTTTATTACATCTTTCTCCTTCTCCTCCTCCTACCGACAAAACATCATTTTCTTGCACTTACAACGATTTCTAGATTATGACCAAATTACTTAGGTCAGGGAATGAGGAAAGGAGAGGATGGGAGGGAGTTGTGTAAGAGAAGTCGGTACTAAAGAACGAAGAAACTAATAAAAACAAACATTATAATTAAATCCACAGAAGAGAGAGAGGAATGAAAGAGGTGAAGAGGAGGAAGAAGAGGAAGAGGAATCCTCGCGAGAAAATTTAATTACTTGGAGAGAAAAAATTACCTCGTCTTTCGGGCTTTCCTCCCTTGAAAGCAAAGCTAAAAAAAGGAAATTAATGCAAGAAAAACAATACAAACTTTTTGACCTTCCTCCGACCCAAGGCCCCCCAGCCTCCCTTCAGAGGAGAATTTCTCCAGATAATAAATAACGGCGTAATTGGCTGAAATAAAGGTTCCCCCCGTTTGTTAAGGGTGGCGGTCGGTCGGTCTGTCGGTCGGAGGAACCATGGACCGCAGAATTAAAATTGTGTTTTCGGGGGCTGTAAATTGAGGCGGAGAAAGGGAAATGGGCCCAGGAGACACTTTGGGCATAATTTGAGCATTTCCCACGGTAACTTTTCTTCTCCTTCTTGTTCCCGGGATGCATGGGATCCAGAGGAAGAGGGTGAGGAGTGGAAAAAGTTTGGAATTAAAAAAATGTGACTCTTCCTTTCTTTCTTGTTCTTACCCCCTTCCCATACTGAGCCTCCTTTTTGAGTATTTCGTTCACGTGTCGACTTTATTTATTTGCGTAATTGAAAGAAGGCAGCAAGAAGTGAGGTGTGGGGGTGTAGAAGGGTTCGGGAGTTCCCTTGGGAGGAACGGCTTCTTGCGAGATCAATTCGCCGAATCTTGATTCATGGAAAAACTTCCCTCCTAAGATTTTTATGAGTTTTTTCCTTTTGTGTTGTTTTACACGTGTTGGGAGTTAGTTTTCCTTTGTTGTCTTCGGATATCTTTGAGAGTGCTTATCTACACTCATTATAAATTAATTTTAAGTATTTAAGCGAAAGGATTATGGTGTAGTAAGTTAAGTGCCAGACTAAGAAACTATAGTCGCGAGTTCAAATCCTCCTCCCGCATCCTGTTATACCCATAAAGAGTGAAAAACGGATTAAAACTCGAATATAACTATAACTACTTTAGGTGTTGAAAGCATCGGAATCATGCATTACTATCCTACACTCGGATCACCACAGTATCAAAATACGGTTTTCCTTGACGATGACGTTTAAAAAAAGGGAAAGGCAAACGAAAAAGGTGAAAGGTAGTACCAAGCCCCAAGAAATAACTTCGTTGAGAGTACAGTTGCCATGGTGACCCCAAATATGACTCCAATGTTTTTGTTTTGACTTCGTTTGACAGTGAAAAAATGTCTAAAGAAGGTTTAAATCCGACTCCTCCACCATCAGAAGCTACGAAAACATACGAAGGGGAGTCGGAGGAAGGAGAATACTACGGAGAATATGACTGGCAGTTGGGAGAGTTCGAAGAACCTGAAGAAGAACCAAGAGAGGAGGAAAAAGAAGAAGAAGAGGAAGAGATTTACTACGATCAAAAGGATTTCATATCGAAGCCGTATTTGAGTGAAGAATCTAAGGTACCTGAAGACGTACTCGAGTTTGATTTTTCGTACGGCTACGACTGTAAGAGACTGTTTAATCTGTGCGTCGTCGATACTGTCGTTTTGATTTTTGCCTCTGGGAACATCATCCATTTCTTCGACACGTCCACCGGGAAGAAGTGGTACAGGAGGTGTTTTTCCGGAGGGGGCATCGGTCACATAACCGTAAGTTATTGTTTTGTCTGTTGGGGCTCCGTTGAAGCCTTTGTTTACGACCGATTTCGGCTTTACTCGCATTTCTAATTCTTCTGGATGTTTCTGATAATCTGGAGACTTTATGCTTTTTTCTCTAGAACTACAACCCCCTATTGAAAGGATGAGTGTATAGTTAGGCGCTATAATTAGTCAAGTCAAATCCTTCTGTATACAGATCTGTTCCAAAGATTCCCGGACTAATTTCTTGTACCTACCAACGCTGACTGAGAACTGACAAAGCGCCTTCAATGGTTAAGCGAAGCGTTGGAAACGATGCATGAAAGCGGAGAGAGAATACTTTAAAAAGTTCTGAAAGGACTGTAAACTGATACTGAATTCCGGAAACTTTTGGAACAAAACCCTGCAGAAAGGTTAAGGCTCCAAAGCTTCCAATATAGGCAGGCACTGGAGAAAGCATTTGAGATTAAGTTCTTCAAACGCGTGCATCATTTATATAGTGAACTTTTGATTGTAAAGGTGTGCATTATTTATGAAAATAATACGATCCAATCAAAACTTGGAAATGATGCCGATAGCGCAGCCCAGGGTTTCTGGTTGGGAACTAATGTTAAATAAGAAAGTCTCGTCTGCATTCAAAAAATATAAAATTATACTATACAGCTTAACCAAAGGCCAGTTTTTTCTGCTCCACAGACAAATCCAGTCGAACCTCACGTAGCAGTCGGAGAAAAAGGTGACAATCCACTAATAATAATTTACGAGTGGCCATCATTCGAAATAGTAACCATTCTAAAGCGAGGAACGAAAACCGCCTACACTTTTCTAAATTACAGCCCCAACGGCGAATTATTGTGCTCCCAGGGAGGCCAACCTGACTACATGCTTACAATCTGGAACTGGAAAAAACACCGAATCATGCTCCGATCCAAAGCGTACGGACAAACCGTCTTCAATTCCAGGTTTTCACTCTACGTTCCCGGTCACCTGACCACGAGCGGTTGGTACTTTATCCCTCACACACCCTCTTAGCCACCTTTCGAACAACCTTTTTCACGTCCGCTCCCATGTTTTAGGCATCAGTCACATAAAATTCTGGAAAATAAATCAAACATTCACCGGTCTCAAACTTCTTGGAGAACTCGGAAGGTTCGGGAAGAGTGAAATATGCAACATAATCGGTTTCCTTGCTCTTCCGGACGAGAAAGTAGTTTCCGGTTGCGAATGGGGAAACATACTCGTCTGGGATGCCGGTCTTATTCGGGTGGAAGTGTTCCGAAGGAGAAAGAACTTCTGTCACGAGGCTCCTATTACTCAGTTTATATACAATAACGGAGAGCTTATGTCAGTTGGTGAGTCATTCTGCTACAAAACAAACCGGAAAAGACATCACCTGATAGTTCCAAGTCATCTGGTACATATTTTCCTTTTCAGCGATGGATGGAACGATAAAAGTTTGGTATTACGAAACAATAGAAATGGCGGATCCACCTGAAGAGGACAGATTCATCGAAGTGGAACCGATCTTCGAGTTCGAAATCGGCGATTACTACCACAAAGCCAAATTGTTGCTCATAGTCAAAGCTGATCCAGATGATAGCGATGATCACACTTGGTACGGTCAGGTGAGTTGGAAGGTTTTTGTTTTTTTTATAGAAGACTACAAGAAAACCGGAACCGGAAAGAGGTTATTGATTTCAGGATGCCAACGGCGGGATTTGGAAACTGGATCTGAACATGTCAGTAAGTGCAAGACCCGCGACAATGGTGTTCAGTTGTCACTCCGGAAAAGTAGTCGCAATACAGTGCAGTCCCTTTTCACCACACTTCGCATCCCTTGGGGAAGATGGAAGGATTTTTGTCTATGACTACAATCAGAAGACAATGATAATGAAAAAAGAGTTCCTGGCGGGAGGTAGTTCGTTGCTTTGGTTACCATTAGCGGTGAGGAATCTTTCTGGTAGTGTTTCTCATGTGCTTAGGAATTCGTAAATCCCTAAAACGGATCAGTTTTAGAAAAACCTTTCAACATGAACATATTTCTTAAAGGCAGAAGAATCCGGATGTGTCCTGATAGGAGGTTTCGAAGATGGAGTCATACGAGTCATGTGCGTTTCCATATTCGAATACACCCAGAAGGTTCGCTCTCCGACGGACGATTACATCAATCTGATTCAGGTATTGAAGCCGCACACAAAAGCTATCACCTCGATTACTATAAACCCTAAGCAAACGATCATCGCAACCGGAAGCGAAGATTCAACGATATTCGTGTTTCAAATCAAAGAAGGTGGAAAGTTCGTGGAGTTGGTGCCAATAGGATACGTGCCAGTTGCCGGCGGAGTGACGTTTTGCACGTGGAAACCAAAGAAAGAATCTACTCTCTTGGTGAGTGTTTGATGATCTCATCAAATGACTTGGGAGCCTGTTTCTAGAGGAATGATCCCCACTTTGTGTCGTTAGGTA
Source organism: Columbicola columbae (assembly GCA_016920875.1). Classification (NCBI taxonomy): domain Eukaryota; kingdom Metazoa; phylum Arthropoda; class Insecta; order Psocodea; family Philopteridae; genus Columbicola; species Columbicola columbae. The sequence continues at coordinate 2,551,723 of JADMLL010000007.1, read as the reverse complement.
TCTTGCAAGAATGGAGTTTTCATGGAGATGGTACTGCCCACAGAGCCGGTCGTTACGGAGTCGCTGTCTTTACTCTTGAATGATGTTCCCATACGAAAGCAAACATTCGTAAGTATTAAGGGTGAAATTAGAAGAAATTTAAAGCAGGCGGAGATTCTAGCCCAAAGACAAGCTCTCATAGACGAGAAGAGAGAAGAGTTGAAGAATAAATCTGAAGAAACGGGAGTTCCCGTGGATGAAACCATAATTGGTGAGTTTTTCGAGATGACGATTTGGGTGATGACACCAGAGTCAGAAATATAAGTTAAAATTTATTTCCAGAGGCGTATCAGGAAGAACTCGAAGCGGAAGAACCTGAATTGCCGGAAATCTACATTCCCAAAATCCCGAATCCGATTTTATTTGCAGCCTATATGGGCAACTCGATTTGTCTTTCGATGGGTGGTTACGATGCAGGTTACATCTACGAATACGACTTTGATAAAGAGGGACCAGTTCGTTACAAGATGGTTGCTGACGGTGATGACATTGAAATATATGCTTACCAGCTGTAGTAAGTGTTCTCCTGAGTCTGTGACGACAGCAGATATAGCTGCCATTTTCTTTTTCCTCTGATTCCTTCGTTTTTCTTTTCCAGTTACAATGACAAATTCCTCATCCTAGGTATGAAAAACGGAAAAGTTCGAGTCGTTCATGTGAACCATTCAGACCGAACAGACATGTCTAACTACTGGTCGCTAGCCATGCACGACAACGACAACGGTATCATCAGGGATATTTGCTTTAACTATAATTATTCTTATATGTTCACGTGTGGAGAAGATGGTAACGTGTTCTCATACAGATTCAATCCTGGCAATTACGAGTTCAAGCATGTCAATATCGAGAATGTCGTTTCCAAAGGTTTTGTACGTAATTTTTCACTTTTATATTCATCTGTCTCTCTGTAATTCTCTTACCGACTTTTAGCCTAGAGCAGAGACCTTGTGTCTAGTTTGATTTATTGTTATATTATAGCTGCTACGGCCAATTCACTAAGGGTACTTTTACCTATATTTGGGCCTCAGAGGCCACAAACTCTTCACTGTAAATCACCCCACTAGGTAATCCCCATTGAGCTCTTTCTCTCTGTCACGATCTGGATATTGGGTCTATGTTTTGATAGACAACTAATAAAATAGAAAGAAATCTAAAAGATTTACCTGAATAGGAGGAGATGTCCTCCATGGAAACAGGTGTCCCTGGTCGGCAAGGTATTAGGTTCCACAATTAGGGACTTCGTATAATCAAGACTTCACAACTCAGTAGGTCATCGTCATTTCTAATTCAAGTTGAATGCCAGTCCGTTACAAAGATTAAGGTCACACTTATCCAAATATAACTCATTTCGAGTGATACAAAATTGAAGGGGAGCGAAAGTATAACATTAAATCAATTGGAAACCGGAAATGAAATGTCTGAATATGAAATAGTATCATAGCTCCCTTTCAAACAGCTCGACAAAAAAAATTCTCTGCAAGAAAAATTGTCGTCGAATAATATTTCTTAGTTTGAAAAATGAGAACACTTTATGATTCATCCATAATAAATATTGTAGGCTTAATAATATATTTAATGTCAGTTTATTTATTGCATCTGTTGTCTCGTGTAATATGAGTGAAAGCTCGAAGCTCGTTATCCTCAACTTTCAATTTGTCATTTCGTTCAACCTAATATCGATAAAATCATTTTTCTTTAAATATTTATTATAAACTTGAAATCAAGGTCGATTAGCTTTGTTTAGTTCAATATGTGGGTATGTTACAAGATGATGAATTGTGGTATTTATTTATTTTCAGCCATCTTACGTTTGTCCGGATTTGGACGATCGTAAAGCTCCTAGTTTAGAACAAGCTCGAAACAAATTAGAAAACGAAGAGAGAATGAAAGATGCGAACCAGTTTAAACGGGAATTGCTCGAAGTTCTCAAAGGGATGGAGAAGAAAATGGAGACTTTGCTCAAGAGAAATTCCAGGCTTCCCAAATCACAGCAACTGAGTCCCTCGGAGCTCATATTGGACGATAGAATCGAAGAAGATTTGGACCGAACGCTTCAGGAAGAAATGAAAACGGTCAAATTTCAACTCGCGTGGCAGTCGGAGAAAACCAGGCTCCACTTCCAGAAATTGGCCAATTATTTCGTCAAAGGAGTCAACACTCACGCCTTCCGCGTCCACGGAATCAACAACAAAGAATTATACGCGGAAGCCTTTCGACTTCGCGCTCTTGGCGATGATTTTCCAAAAGTCAAAAAATTGATTGCGATTAAATTCGAGGAACAAGAAGCAAAAGGCAGGTGAGATTTATTAAATTTAAATTCGAATTCTCAAAACATAACAAAGTACACTCAAAGTTATGCGATCTCAAGTTCAAAGCCTAACTATAAACCAAAACTGACTGTCTTGGAATCAGTCATCGATAATCAATCATTATTTTTTTTCACTGCTGCCAACTACAGATAAAAGGAAGGAAATCATGTTAACAGAAGCTAGGTGGGCTTAATCATCACTTAACTGCATGATCTGCATGTAACACTTTAAAGGCTTCTTCACACAAGATCACGACCACTATAAATAAATAAAATTAAATTCCAGGGCTAAAGCTCGTCTCTTCTATGAGGAGGAGTTTGTTGATACGGTCACGAGACGTTTGAATCCAGTTGAAGGTCTCCTCAAGCAAATAATGGCTTTAGTCGGAGACTACAAGAGAAACATAAAACTGAGAAGACTCCTGCGAAAGTATAGAGAAAGGAAAGACAGGCTGGAGTCGAGGAGAATTGAATGGTACGAGATGGCGAAAAGGAAACCAAATCCTGATAAACCGTACGTAGAAGACGTGACGGCGATCGAAAACGCCAAAGACACGATCGGAGATTATCAGCTCAAGACAGCCCCAGGTAAAGTCGAATTAGGTCGGCGAAATCATGTAAAATGTAGGCGAGCACATTAAAAACGATCAGGTTTTATGTTGCAGATTACAAGGTTTCGAAGAACGCCAAAGTGACGACGGTACACGTTTTTGAACAACTTTTACAAGTCAGAGAAAAGATATACAGCATCAAGAAAAACTACAACGACATGGTCGCCGAACTGAGACAGAAAAAGCTCGACATAATCGAAAGGCATCAACATCTGAGAGACCTTCTACTCGAGATAGCGAAGGAGATTCCCAAAGAGAAGATACGTCATCCTCCGTGTCTACCAACCTACATCGAAGATATCGAATTCCCGGAAAAGAAATTAACACCGACTCAAGCGGGAATCTACGAGGAGTTACCGAAGAGATTCAAAAATATCTACGCAGTGGAGTCAGTCAAAAAACAGGAAATCAAACTTTTAGACAAAGAATACGAAATGCTTTTGCTGGAGAAACGAGGACAGAAACTGGGGAAAGTTCATTCTCGACTTTCATTAATGAAATTCACAGGAATAACAGGTTCTCGAGACATAGAAGAGCTGGAAGAAGCTAGCAAAGACGATCAAGTGATGACTCCTTGGGAGAAAGAATGTAAGAAACTGAGAGTGATCAAAAGGCTCTACGAACAAGACGGAATCATCGACGAAATGGACACAGATATACGAGAATTCGACGAGAGAATCGTTCAACTCAACGAACTCAAATACGAATCTAACGTCGAGATAAAATTCTTGGAGTTGTTCGTGCTGACACTTCACCAGGAAGTTCTCATTCTCAAGAAATTCGAAGCTGCCGAAAACCAAAAGGAAGCCAAGTTATTCGAAAAGCTCCAAGAAAAGCACGAGATACAGAAGAAGATGAACGAGCTCAATGCCAAAGTTGAGGGAAGGAATCGAGAGATTCGAAAATGTGAAGAAGAAATCAAAAATCTGGTGACGATGTTCCACGCGGCTACGGCCGAAAACAAATTCTACGACTTCCTTCGACGGATATTCAAAAAGAAGTATCGTCCACCCAAAGTCAAGTCGGAAGATTCCGACTCGGAATCAGAATCAGAGTCGTCATCCTCGTCGGAAGAGGAAGAAGCGAAGAGTTTGGATTCAAAAGAAATCGGACCGATTCGTTTGGACGAAACGATTTGTCCACCAGGTTGCGACCAACACCTCTCTACGAGTGGACGTTCACCCAAAGATCAGAACGTCATAACCTCGAACTAAATATCCAAGAAGAGAAAAAACAAATAGAATTCCACAAGAAAGAGTTAGAATCGCTCATGAAGAAAGTCAAATTAGTGGATTCGGAGTATACCGCATGTGAAGAAGACCTCGAGGAATTCATGAGAGAGAAACAGAGAAACCTAAACGAAGTTGAAACTGTCGTCATACTGAAGCTGAATCAGATTCAAAACTTCAGATCGGAAAGCGAAATCGAGAACATATCTGAATCCATCCTGTTTTCCTCATCGAGACTGACCAACCTATACAAGAGAGTCGGCGAGTTGGAGAAGGAAACACAGATGGAGAGACAGAAACATGAGAAAAATCGACAGCATTTGACGCGAATGAAGATTGACATCGCTCACATGAAAAACATGATCGTTCAACTTGCGAAGGACATTGACGCGGCGATGATTCGAAAATTCGGAATGAAAGTCGATATAGATGACATAGAAGAAAGTCTTCTCAAAAGGCTAGTCGGTGAAATGCAGCAAATCGTCTTCGATTTGAGGAGAGAACTCGATAAAAAATTAAACGTGGTTCGAAAAGAGCTTCCCGAAAAGGAAAACGAGTACCTGAGAAAGGTTCAGGACAACACGGAACGATACAATCTGCTCACGGTTTTACAAGAGGAAAAGGTGAGACTGAAAGAATTATTACAAAAACAGGAAAAAATTTCCGCGGCGGCGGCGTCAGTACGAGAAGTGAACGACGAAAAGGATTTGGAAAAACTTCGAAAGGTCATCGAAACGCAAGATGGAAAGATAAAAGAACTGAGAAAAGAAATCGCCATGCTGAAAATGAAAGCGAAGCCAAAACCTCCGGCAGAACAGCCGGAACTAATTGAAAGGACACGCATAAAAGGATGCGACGGAGAATGGATCGAAATCGACGAAATAACAAAAGAAGAACTCAAAGACATGTTCGGAGAAGCTCACGAGATAGCTCAAGACGCAAGGGAAGGAGAATTGACCGAAGATGACCTTAAACGAATGAGAAAGCTAACGAGTGACATCGTTCAAAAGCTACCAGCCAAGTGTAGGGAAGGACTCATCAGAAGGTTGTCACACGTCACTCCGCAGGAACAGCTTTCGAAAAGATGCGCCGAGGGAATCTTAGAAGAAATAATTCGAACCCTACGAACGGAATCATTTTTGGAAGCGATGGAGGTAGTCAGGGACATAATAGACTCCATAATCCCAGGTTTAGGCAGAAAGTAGTTTGTGAATTGCGTCGCGCTGGAAAATATTTTAGTTGTCTGCGCCATGGGAATGGTTCCCAAATACAGAAAACCGTTATGTATGAGCGCTTCTTGATGGAGTTGTCTAGGAGTGTGTTCTACTCTCAAGTGAGAACCGCAAAAACTCATTTAAAACATATACAAAAATGTTTTGAATACAGAAGGCTCTAAATAAACTTAATATTTGTACAAAATAAAATTCTCGACCAGTATACTTAACATGTTAATAGTCACAAAGTACGCCTTTTGTGTCTCAATCAAATTTACTTGTATGCTCTAAGTATGTTCGTGCGTCCTTATGCTTCATGGTCTATATATACATTAACAAACCAACCAACAGTAATACTTATAACAAAATGAGCACAGCTGTAACTCGTATTATTGTTTAAGTCACACGAGCACTATTACTTAACACTGATTAATATCTATACTTAAGAAACATAACTTTAGAGATAAAGGCCGAAAAGTTCTTCAGTTCAAAATGACATTTCAGGAGCTAATTGTAAATACCTAAATCTATTCCACATCTTTCTTTTAACCCACTCCAGTTACGGCAAACGAATAGCACGTTACACACATTGTCAACTTCTCCCGAATTACAGTTAAAACAAACGTCGCTGGCAATTATAGAAAATTTATTTAAAAATTGGGCGAAATGGCCTAAAAAACTCGACACAAGGGGTAGTTAACTGCTAGGTCTAACATTAGTACTTCCTAATACATATCTGTAAATACAATTCAATTTCGGATGAGCTAGCACACCTCAAACCAATCTTTAGAGCATGATTTTTATTATTTAATCTGTGAAATAATAAAATATTGTATGATCCATTCTGGGTTAAAATACTTTTCAAGTTAGTTCGCTGACAAAATGAACACGGCGATCAGTGACAGCAGTAGATGGAAGAATCGGAGGCAATCGCTACTGGATTTTGGTCTTTATCCTCCATTAAAACAAGCGTCAAACCTGTAAAAAAACTTTTTGTCAATGACGCCATTTTGTCGTCTACGGCAGGGAAATTTATCCCCACAAGCAGTATAAAAGCAAGGTTGCGTGGAATTAGCTCCTCAGTTTGCTGAAGATGTTGGTAGAGATTAGTTGAATGAAGTGTCCAAGTGTTTAAATTTCAAACAGTTGAAGTGTTGGTGTTGGCAGTGGTGTCTATGGGTGTATTGTGTTTGTCTCTGTTGTGAAACTGTATGAGATATTTGAGTCAACTTTTTAAACTGTTTTGCCTACAAGTCAAATATAATACTATTAGATCTTGAAGGTAAGCAGTTCATTTTACATTTGGTTTCTGAACTAACACAAAGCTTAAAAATAAAAACCACAAATCAATAAATTATTAGCTGATTGCCATTTCACAAATGAGATGAACTTACAAATATTTAAATATATCCAATCATTCATAACAGCCTTTCACAGAATCCAGCTAATTCCTTCACTCCATTTATTAGATACGATTGTGGTTCACCAACAAACTATGGATATGCAACAGGTGAACACCAGAACAGAGCAGCATTTTTGGCAGTGACATAAATAAAGCTCCAACCAAAGGTACAATGACATGAGATACTACCTACATACTCAGGTTATGGTTGTTTAAAAATAATAACAAAAACAAGAACTAATAAAAATAAGTAAGTATTTATTAAACTTTATAAAAGTTGGGATTTTCCAGTTACTCAGTCAGATCTCTTTTGTGTTTTCAAGTTTTTCATTTTACGAATAGATTTTGTTGTGAAGAAACCTTGTATTGCAATCAGTGCAAGTGACAAAATTCACTTTTTAATCTTTCTTCATAAATAGCTTTGGTTGATTATTATTGAAAATCAATTTTCTTCCAAGTTTTGGAAACATTGAATACACTGGTATGTAAAGTATAAATAGCACTAAATGAGACCTTTTACCAATTATTTTCAACCAATACCCTCCACATTCTTAACAAGTTCTACAAAAACATTTAAAAATAAGTTTTACTTGTGCTTAAAAGTTATAAGAACAATTTCGCATAATTTTATATACTTTTTAATTACAAAAGGGAGTAATGTACAAAATAAACACAAAAATATTTCTTACCATCACACTTGAATACATAAACTGAATTCTTTTCATTATTCATTTTAACAAATTCAAATGCCAAAAAAACAACTCTCCTCAAAAAGACATAAAAACAAAAACCTATGCTGCTACTGTTTCTTAAAACTTTTCAAAATAGGATAAATATTATCGAAAGCTTCATAAATTTCCTGCCGCACTTTTGCTCCAGTTAAAACCACCTTCCCAGAAACAAATATCAACAAAACTATCCTAGGCTTCACCATTCTATATATTAGACCAGGAAACAACTCTGGTTCATAGCTACTGAATTGTCCATGAGTTAAAACTAAACCTTCTAAACGAATTGGAAACTTTACATCACAACTGCCAACCATGTTTTGAATTTTGAAATCCAAAAATTTGGCAGCGAATCCTAATTTCTGGATGATTCTTGCATATTTCCTAGCTGCCAGCCTGGAATCATCTTCGGATTTGGCACCAGTGCAAACCATTTTCCCTGAGCTGAATATTAAAGCTGTTGTTCTAGGTTCTCTTATCCTCATAATGACTGCAGCAAATCGTTTTGGGTTGTATTCTGCATTTCTGGCATGTATTGCTATTTTCTTGAGATCTAATTTGCAGCCTAAATTTACTGTTGAGACTATGTTTCTGTGGAACAATGAGAATATTAAGTGTTATGCTTGTACAAATATAAAAAATAAACATAAGTTTCAATTAATATAAATTTGAGAACTAACAATTTTTATGAATAGTATTTGATAAAATTTTTACAAAACAATAGAACCAAGTTTGAATTAAATGTTTTTACAAACTTACTGAAGCTGAGGAACTATTCCAGAATCAACTGATGCTGGGGTCATTGGAGTCATTGGTTGAGGAGTTGCTGGACCTATGCTCATAGGAGGATTCGCTTCTCGAACTGAGTTTGATCCAGGCATCATTTGAATAACTGCACTTTGCTGTAATACAAAACAACAATTTAAAAACTTACACAACATAACACAAAAAATTTCATTTCAACTGAATTAAATCACTCACAGGAGTCTGGGGTTGCATTAAACTTTGTGGAGTTGTAAATCCAACAGCTGATGGTGCATAAGTATGCTGTTTGTGAGGTAGATTCATTCCCATTGGTTGTAATGGAGGTGGTGGATTTTGCATTCCATGTTGAGTTGGTTGTGGTGGGGGTGGTTGTTGTTGTTGCTGCTGCTGCTGCTGTTGAGCATGAAGTAGAATTTGTTGGTCTTCTTCAGGTTGATGTAGGGGTGTACCCACACTGGGGATACTAAACCCCGGACTGGGTAGCATTGTATCCATGTTGAGTGTTTTTTATTTTTAAATAATTTTAACCTAAAAACTTTCACTTAATCACGCAATAAAATTTTCTGAGAATGATATTGTACTGTTTCACGGAAATCATGAAAAATCACAACAAATCTGAGTGAAAAGCAAAAGAAACTTGCGTTAATTCACGTCGAGACGTTACATACAACAACCGTGAGGGCGGCCATTTTGGATTTTAATCGCATTCAAAACGATTCTCGCAATAAACCGCGATTTAACCTGTCCGCGCATGCTCCATTACTGCCCGGCAAAGTTTATCCATTTTGACCGCCATTTCACAGGTCTGTCGGCGTTCGTGCAATTTTAATAATTTTTTTTCTCCAAGGAAAAAGGAGTTTGATTTAGAAAATTGGCATCATCAATCTCATTAACAAAGATTGTAGTTATTAGATGTAAGTTTTTAAATTATTAGTTCTAAACACCGTAAATTTGGTTTACATTTTATAATACAAAGCCCTGCTTTGAAATCACAGATTGCCTTAGCACATTTCCTTTCCTTTAGACGCTTATGAAATTCGGTCTTTAACTATAAGAAATGAATTCATTAGATTCCCCCAAAGTTTTTGTTACTTGTCATTAGCCCTACAAGGTAAATTAATGAAAAGTTATGAATTATAGTGGTTATTAAATTAAAATAAATGATAAAACATTATGCTTTTGTCATGGTTTCAGGTTGTATATTGCAAAGATGGATCATGTCATATCAAGTCACTTAGTGCATTCAAATATAATTCATCTAAAACAGGTAATTATTTTATACTTTAATAATAATAATAGTTATTATTATTGTAAAATTATGTAAAACAATCTCTGGAAGGTTATTTTTTATTTTTAAGTAGGTAGAGTTTTTTTAAATATTTAACAAAATTTTTATTGTTTAACGAGTAATTATCTACATGTGTCTTTTATGTTCTTAATGTTTGTTAAAGAAATTGACTTAAATTTATTTGTTTGAAGGTTTTAAATGTTGTTTATACTACCGAACAATTGCATGAACAAGATAATCTAATTTTCCTGTGTGGATTTGAGCTGAAAACTTGAATCTTGGAAGCAATGGCTCATTGGAAATAGATATGGCTTTTGGCTGTCTCATCAGATCTTCTGAAGTGTCTGATTCTTTTAAAACAGGTAATTGTAGTGTTATTTATAGATAATATTGTTGAAGTTGGTTAAAATGACTTTGACTAAAAGAAATGTGTGGTAGTTTTTTGTTACTTTGGCATTTAAATTTACACCAGAGTCAAAATTGAAGTCAAAATAGCTCAGCTACTTTTCAAGGGATTTTTAGTCATGGTAATTTTATCTTGGCAGTTTTGTGTCATAATCGGATCAAAGAATTGTAGTTTAAGTATTCTTATCAGTGTTGTGATTGGTATGATTTTAGAGAAGGAGGTTCTTGTGTAGCTTCTGGACATATGTCAAAAGAAGTTTTAACACGAACTAATAAGAACAATTTTTGTGCTGGTAGATGAGGCAAGTTGTGACAAAATTGAAGCATTACGAGTTATAATTAACATTTTTGCAAGAGTTCTCTTCCTCTGCCTCTTTTTATTTTTCTCTACCTTTTTTCCTGTCACTTTTCTTTCATGTACTCTTTCTTCTTCCGCTCTTTTTTTCTTTTTTTCTCTCCTTCCTCTCTTTCTCTGTCTTTCCTTGTTCTTTCTCTTTTTCTTTCCACTTTCTCTCTCATTTCAAATTCTCCTTCTTTACTCTTTCTCACTTTTTCTTTTCTCCTAGCCTCATTTTTCCCTTGTTGTTAGTACATAATAAAAAAAATCAGCTTTCAACTCTTTGATATGAAGAGGTAAAAATTATTTGTTTCAACATTTTCAAAAACGTTCCCTTCAGTATTTTAGGATTCGAGAATATATATTATTTAAAAAAAACTACAAACTCCAGTGAGAGAAAAAAAGAATAACTATACCTAAAACTTAAACTTTTTCCCAACTTTCCCTTTTTATATAAATATTATCATATTAAGGAAAACTAAGAAAAGTCGTTGAGGGAGTTGAAATTAATTTAAAGACTGAATTAATTTATTTAACTGAAAAAGGTTTTGATCGTAACTTTTGAGAGAGAGAGAGAGCTTCTTGTTAAGAAGAAAAAAGTGTCAAAAGTTAACCGCCTAAATATTTTTTTCTTAATTAAAGCTTTTGTCAAAACAAAAAATTTTTTTCTTCATTTTTGTGTAAAAGCTTCGAGAAGTGGAAAGAGGTGGCGTCGTTTGGGTTTCTTGGTTGTCCGCTAGGTGGCTATCGTGTTTCCAGTAGGAATGGAATAAAAATGGGAAAAATCAGAGATTTATTTATTTATTTATAAATTACAGAAGCAGGAGGTTTTCGTTTTAAGTATGAGAGTCTTTAGGTCTTTTTTGTTGCTAATGAGAGAAGGGAATTTTTGCTGCAGAAATTATGCTGTCAGAAATGCAGCACTTTCAACTTATTTTATACTTCGGTTTAAGAGGCGTTTATTGAAACACTCTTACTTTAGTTAGGATAAAGGAACTGGTTTGGAATAATGGAAAAGTCAGCGACAGTTGTTGAATATATCCAGCAGGGAAATAAGCCTCGAAATGTAAACACATTCCGTGGTCGAATTCTCGCTCGAGTTGACGGATGTGTTTACACGCCTCCGGTGAAGAAAGGGTTAATTAGCTTTATTATCACTTATTAATTAGTGGCATCATCGTCATTCACATCATCGCCGTCTTCACCATAGGCCCGTTTGAATAAGTCATCCCAGGGGAGTGAACCGATGGTTACTTTCTCGAAATAATCCCTACTAGTGTTCACGATTCCATTTGTTGTCTTGCGAGAACTGGTTATAGATAATTATAATTAAAAAAAATATTTATAGCTTAAACTTTATGAATGTTTAATTATTTGAAGATGTTTGGTTAGTATTTTGGAATGTATAAAGTCGACCACAAGAGAACGCATTTAGCATTTTGCCCTTCAGATGTTACCACTCACTTACCATTTGATTCCGTAGGCGAATTCGATGCGTAGGCATGAATGTTTTTGTTTTGTTTCTTTGAAGCAGATTTCTAATTTCTTTTTGTATATTATTAATATTATGGTGGTTATGGTATAATATCTTCAAATGGAGGTAAGATTTTCTCGTCTGAAATTAAACCACAACTTGAAACGGAGGCTCCATTTTCGAAAATATTTCAAAATCGGAAGTTGAGGAATTGAGAACTACTTGATTTTAGTAAACATTGCACACATTCATGTAGATTCATTTCAAAATTACCGCACACTTACGAAGAATCAATTTCATAAATTGTGCACGCTATTGCTAGAAATTTATTTGAAATATAATGCACATGACTATGATGAAAAGTTCATCTTATAGATAATGAACACATTTTGTCTGAACTTGAACAGAATCTCCTACGTAGGTTTGTTTACATCATAAAGCCTGTCTTTAGCTTTACAGACAAAAGTTGAATCGAAATGATTAATATGGAACCGTTACAGTATGGTTCATTAATAATTCCGTAAAACTTATTTACAGGGTTTGACATCCCTGTCCTAGACTTACGATCAAAAAAAATCTATACAAAATTTTTCTTCTCATTTGGAATATCTGACCTCCATTAAAAAAAAAACAAACCCAAAAAACCTTTAAAAAGTACTCTATCTCAAAGGTAAATTTCTGTCGCATAAAGAACAACGGTTTTCAAAATTTTTACATATAAAATTAGATATAATAATTTACAGATATTACAATTTTTAGCCAAAATGAAGGTATACGATGGGAAATTTCGGTAGAGGGAGGGAGAAAGGGAGAGGAGAAGGAAGAAGAGATATGGAAGAGAAAGAAAAAGAAAACAAAAGGAAACCCGAGGCAATGCGTATTACAATTACGCGAAGTTTCAAAGAAATTATTAAATGTAGAAATGAGAGAATGGGAGCAGCAACCTGTACGGAAAATTTTTCATGAAGTATAAACTAAAATAATTAGCTTTTACATGCGTTATATAATGATTATGATATAGTTTTATACTTTAAAATTATATAAGTGTGCACTCGATTTGAAATAAATTCCTGGTCAAAGTGTTTTTACTGATAAATGTTTGTTATTGTTATTTTCGAAATAGGTTCCTGGCCAAGGTAATATTTTTGAAATAGACTCCTTGCTAGTGTGCAGTATTTATGACATGAACTCTACATAAATGTGTGCAATATTTATGAAAATATAGTAGTCCTCAGTTCCTTGTAGTTCCTTGACTTTCTGGTTCGAAAAATTTGCGAAAGTGGAACTCCCGTTTGTAGTTGCTCTCTAATTTTAGACGAGAAAATCCTATCTCCATCACATATTGTAACCATAATACTCATAATAATATATAAAGAGAAATTAAAAATCCGGTTCTAAGAAATAAAATAAAAACAATCATATTCATGCATGGAATTCGCATATCAAACCAAATTTTGAGTGAGAAGTCACCTCTCGAGTCCTGAAGATTAAGATGGTGTGTGGGTGTCATGGCTTTGGAAACCCCTGGGGTAAGGATTTCTTGGTAGAAAAATTTTTTTCCCTTCAACAGCTGAAATGGAAAACAGAGAAAAGAGTCGAAAGAAAATTACAATTTCAATTTTTCACATGAATATGTAATAAGGAAAATTGAGTAAAAGGAAAAACAAGATTTTTCTTTTCATCAATAAGGTAAATTGCTACTATAAACATAAAAAATAATTTTGTATTGCTGCTAAATGATGTGAAAGAAGGGATGGAGAGAGGAAGAGAAGGAAAGGGGAGGGGGTGGAAGAGGAAAAATGTAGAAAGAAAGTTGACTGAGGAAGGAAAAAAATATTCAAAGTAGCATCGCGACATGAATAAGAAATTAATTAACTTCAGGTTTTTAGTTTTTTCTCTCGTTTCTCTCCCTCTCTCTCGAACAGTGTGAATGTTGTCAGAGACTTGGAGGTGAAGCATGAAGGGAGGTAAAGAAGAAGAGGATTTTAAAAAAAGGAAAAAGTTTGTAATTAAATATCGTGAAATTTTTCCTTCTTTTTATGAGGGTGAAGACATTTAGAATTAGGATCGAAAATCGCTGAGGTATTTAAGGTCTTACGTTTCAAAATGGGAGGCTGTGAAGTTGAAAAAGAAGGGAAAAGTGAGTTAGGGAAAACGAAGATGGAATGTTAATAGGGTCATTAAAAAATCTTACTACCGCGGATTAGGGAAGTGAAAGAAATGCTGAAGGAAGGAGTTGTGCTTTGAAGAATGGTGACAGTTGCACAGTGGTGGTGTTTGAGCTTTTTTTTAAATAAAAGGTCGAAATATTTATACGTTTCATAAATATGGCACACTGTTGTATAGAAAGTAGTTTTGTTCCTTCTTCTTTTCTTAGCTATCAGGAGTTACCATTCTGAATTGAGGCCAAACTGTGTGTCACTCAACATGCCAGAAGCTTTCAATCTCGTCCAATTTCTCTTCTTGGTTAAACTGATTAAATTCTCTTAGAGTTTCAAAAATTTGACTTGAGCGGTGTAACAACCGAAGGAATAGCAATATTGAATTCAATCTGTTGTTTGACATTTAATTTTAATACCCCAACAGGAAGCCCTCAGGCCTTCCATTCGAACCTGTTGAAAATTATTTAAAATCTTAAGGTCAGTTTTTTTTATTAATAATATCATTTGTCCAAAACAAAAAGAATATTGAATACTGTATATTATGTATAAAATGAAAAGGGAATTTCTTTTCCCTGGATTTTTAAATTTTTAAAAAGTCTTCAGGGATTGCGGCTTTTCCTTTTCCTGTGCCTTTCCCTCTTTTTTTCCTCTTCTCTTCGTCTTCATTACTGTAAAAAATTCTTTTAATAAAAATTTTTTTTGGTCCATGTCCGATTCAGTCGTTGAATGAAAACAAAGAGTGACGAAGGAGGGAAAGAGTGAGAGGAAGGGGATGGCGGAAAAATCGCTTTTGTAAATTTAAACCCAATTTGGAATATAATTTTTCAAAAATTTTTATCCGGCGCAATTAAACAATTTTCCTGGTTCGTTTGCTCATTTTCTCTTGTGAAAGGGGGTTTTCCAGTTTTTTTGATTTTTTTATAGATATTTACAGGGTTTGGGGTCATTCTCGTGGTAAATCTGTGCTTCCTGATGGCTTCATTATTTTTGTATTTTTTTACTTCGGGGTAAATGTGATGTTTGCTTTGGAAAAATTGTTTTGGTGTTTTTGTATTTAGTTGGGTAATTATCAATGTTGTGACGTGTTGAAGGTTTGGTTTTTCGGCTGCTAGTTCACTGAATCTAGGTCTACCGGGAAGTTCTGTTCGATAGTGTTACATCAAATCTGAACACATTTCCGTGTATTCATTTGCCGGTTTTTGGTTCTCTCGTTTTATCACTGACCTAACAAATGAAGTAAAACGGATGTGAGTTATATTATGTCTCGTTCTTAGTATTACCTAAGAACGGATTAGATGATTGACAGATTTGAAGCTCAAATATTTTGTATTAATTTCAATGAGAAAGAAATGATATAGAAGATGTGGATGATTCGTTCAAAGTGTTGGATGAGGGTACAGTTTCTGATGGAACTTACAGAAAATGGTTCGAGAAATGTCAGGTAGGGGACTTTTAACCTTTCTGATGAGCCTCGTTCTTGGGCTGACCGTCTGCAGGTTGTTCATCTCCATTTATTGTTAGCAGTGTTATTATACGTGTGCATGATGTTCATTCTGTTTATTTCAAATGGATTGATTTTTTTCTGTATTATTATTACTATCATTTCCAGTCTCTAAATTGTAGTTCTTTGAACGTTTGTGGTCTTTTTTAGCAACTTTTTATAAAGTCGCTTTGCATTTGTAAAAACGTTTTAAAGATCTGGTTTTTGTATTGGCCTTCGATCAGTCATTCAGTTATCAAAATGGATGTGCTTAATCGCTGTGATCGAATCGGGGTCGGCGTTGGAACGACTTCAAGGTCGTTTGCCTGTTGCTGCTGCCTGTTTTTTTATCTAAATGAAGGAATGATTATTTAAAAATGAATCGACGTTTTTTCTTCTGCAGAAACGCTCACAGTTTGGTGTCCTATAGCTTTTAATATTACTGTTGTGGTATGATGGATTCGCCCAGGTCCCTTCAATAAACCACGGCATGTGATATCACGTGCAGTAATTGCCCCTAATGTATTTACTTATTAAATGACATGTGAATTAATCAACGATATCTGATGTAACACAATTAAATTTCCAAGTTTTGAAATTATTGAAATTGAGCATTGTAGTTGATAGTGGTTCTAATAATAAGATTGATGCGAAATGAAACAAAATCCTTCGGATTCAATATGATAGCTTTTAAAATAATAATGGTAATCATGTTTATTTAACAAAATCGTAATTGAATATTGCTTAGTTTAGTTATGCAGAATGATCTTGTGGCTATAATAAGCGATGGCGCTGATTTTGCTTGTAATAAGGATATAAAGAACTATCCTAACAGTTGTTGAGACGACATTCTCAATCACCTAAAACAAAACACGTAACATGAAAATACTCTAAAACTCGACCTTTTCCTACCCGATTCCTTCTTCACCCCGCAAAACAAAAAAGTTAAGGGAAGGAAAAGTATTTTAAAAAATGCCAGATTAATTAAAGATTATTCATTATCGGTTACTTTAAGAGGAGGTTTTTAAAACCTTCACCTTCGTTCACGAGGGCGAGGTAGGGATGAGCGGGAAGGACAGAGACGGGGAGGCGCGAAGAGAAACCGGAAAATTCGTATGAATATTTAAAAAACGCTAAAAGTGAATTTCCCCGAGTGTTAGGTGAAATTCAAAATTAATGAAAGCTCATTTACTTTTATGAGCGGTTGGCTTATTCCAGATTTGTTATTTTTAATCTGAATTTCATTCGGACATCCCTCTCTCCGCCTTGCCTCCATTTCCCTCCACCCTGCCGACTTTTTTTCATCCCTTTTTCCGCCACGAAGCAAAAGTCAAAAACGTGTCACATCTTACTGTTAAAAGATTAACGAACCGGAGGAAATTGTATGCAAGCTTAATGTAATAAGCGAGACGTTGAAAAATTAAGTTTTAATTTGGATTCAGAGAGAGAAGAAAGATTGCTTTGCTGCAAGAAATGAAAACTTTTCCTTTCCTCTTATCCTTTGTTCACTCCCTCTCCAATATACAGCCTCCAAAAAAAGAAATATTCATTAAGATTTTATACTAATTTCAAGTAATACTCATAATTTCCATTCCCTTCTCTTCCACATCTTAACACCTCTCATACCAAAATCCTGACAAGCGCTATGTAACAGATTTAATATTTTTCAGTCGCCATTATTCCATCGTGTGAGTTTTTATCAGAAAAGGAGGGCGAAAACGAGTGTTGGATGTCTTTTCATCTGAAACTACGACAAAGCCAAGTGTTTAGCCTCGAGACAAAAGACCTGCTAAACATTTCATTTGATTTGTATTTGTTTGCTTGCCTTTTTAATTTCCGCCCTTTTTCACATTTCAACTTCCTCTCTACCAGATCTTTTCAAACTCTACTATAAATCCCACGTTTTTCATCTTTCCCGTCGAAATATTTTACGTCAGTCGTGTCAGCGAAAACATTTTATGTTAGTAGACACTGAAAAAGCTTCGCTTTCGAATGGGATTTCCTCCAAATGTCTACGCATAACCAATCAAAGTGTGCCTCGAATAAAGTTTTAGTAAGTTCTGACTAGGGCAGACTTTCTCTTTATATATACCACCATAGCATTGTCAACTGATCAACTTCAAGATCATGTTATTAGTCTAAGATTTCTAAATTGATAGTCCAGTGAATAGAATTACTTGATTTTAATAAATATTGTACATTTTCTTTTCATAAATATTGCAAAACTTTTATTTTCTGTTAAAAATTACCTTTATAAAAAGAATTAAACATGAACTTATACACTAGCGGTAGTTTTGGGAATTGTTATAATTTCATAAATGTATGGTGATGCATAATATTATAACTTGTAACGAATCACAACTGAATTTAAACCAATTCTTGTTTCTTTTTCCTTAGTTGTTTCAGTATATAGTGAATTCTCGTCCTTTTTCTGGGGTGTATGCCGAGTGATATTTCTCTTTAGATCTTATAAATAACGATGAACAATCCTTCAGTTGGTAAGGTCTGGTAATGACATGACCCATCCCATCACGAATTCATAACCGTATAAATGGTTTTATTGACGCTTGGAAATGAGTCACTGGTTCTGTAGAGACAGAGAGAGAGAAAGGATGACGTATGACCGCGGCCATAAATGTCGGAAATATTATTTATTTATTTATTTCTATTTCATCAATAAGTGAATAATGAATATCAAGGAGAAAAGGATATTTGAAAATAATAAAATTGGGTTTTGATTAATCGGATTTAATAAAATAATAGAAAATTTGGAATCTGAGGAAGTTTCTGTAAGAGTTGATCGAGTTTATTCCTGTGTTTTGCCATCCAGCGAGTTCCATGAACTCCGAAAATGGGCCAAAAAGAAAGGAAAACGTTGTCAGTTATAGGAGGCACAAGTGTGGTGCATAAAATGAAAATGGACGTTTGGCCCTTTGGGGGTCAAATCATTTGGATTTGATAACTTTTGAACTTTTTGCTTTTGATATTTTTAGGCTTGATTTGTTGAGGACCTGCTTTTCTTTTTTGTTAGGCGTGTGTCAAATAGAAAATCCTTTTTTGGGGTGATAGGTTACTAAAAAAAGAGCTAACTTAGTGGAAGTAAAATGTAAGATATATGAAAGTCTCTACTTTGGTCTGTAGTTGGCCTCTAAATGATTTAATAGTAATAATCGTATATCCTCCTCGGGATTTTATAATATAAAGTAACTTCTAACCAGTGGCTTGGTTAGAAGTTTCGGGCCTGTGAGCAAACGTATCGGAACCCTTTTTTTTTGCTATGTATAATATCAATATATCGGATCTACTAGAAAGTTCTGTCTGATAATGTTACATCAAATTTGAACTCGTTTGGGTATATTCTCATTTGACGCTTTTTTGGTTCTTTCGTTTTATCACCTATACAGTACACTTATCGACCTAGCTATGAACTAAAACAAGAATGATTCCTGTTAGTGTTAACTGACAACGAATTGACTGATTGACAGATTTAAAGTTCATTTAAGCCATTATATTTTGTACAGATTCCAATAAGAAAGAAATGATACTGAAGCAATGGACAATTTGTCCCAGGTGTTGAATGAAGCTATAGTTTCTGGTAAAATTTGCAGAAGATGGTTGGAGAAATGTCAAGTAGGTAATTTTGACCTTATTGAGGAACTTAGCTCTGGGTAGCCATCTTTAATCGACGATACTTTAAAGATCATGTTAGTGCTAAAACTTTTTTTTTGACATTACCAATATAAATAAGTCAAATAATTTTGTGAATAATATTATTCAATAAAGATTATTTAAAGTATGATACGTTTATACTTTTGTATTGTTTTAGAGACGGGCAGAATTTTCCGGTAGACCTAATGTGAAATAACAAATTAGAGTTTTATTAATATTTTGTCTTTGGTATTATTCATAACTTTGGTTACTTATCTGTTTAATAGGTTTTACCCTCTCAACTGGACTACTAAACGGCACCAGGATTCACGACCAGGAAATGAATTGTTTCGAAGAAGTTGCTGTTAAGCTGAACAAAACAGAAAGGAATTCTAGGGGGAAGCAATACTTATCTGCATCAGTCTCTTGTTTGTCAGTATGTTTTAAAGGCTTTATCTAGTGGGTTGATTTGGTCACGTCTTCATTTCTCTTCAAATAAGAATTCCCCGTGATGCTGTCACGAATAACTAAAATAGAACACAAAAAAAGAAGAAAATTCTAGTCAGCTGACTACCGCACGCACACTCACATGAGAAAACGAGATTAGGCTTTGCAATTTCTTCATATTCCTGCAGAGCCTGCAACGCCGCATCAAGCATACGAAGCCCGAAGTATGTTGTAATGCTTCCTCTCGACTCGTTTTTAGTCGTTGTCTGTTCGTAGTTATGCAGTTAACAGTCATCTAGTTTTTCATCGAAAAGCTAAAATTTTTGTTGTCATGTTTTGTGCTCATCCGTTTTTGTTCTCTGTTGTGTTGTGCTGTTTGTCGCGGTATTTCTAGATCGTATTTAAAGTTTTCTTTTTTGACTGTTGTTTGTGCGTAAATCCTTTTACGGGTAATCGCAGTTAGTGTTATTAGATAGATTTCCATTAAGAATAAGTTTCGGGGTGAGAGAAGAAGGAAAAAGGAAGCGGTTGTCTGTGTGTCGAAAGTAATATGAGAAAATTCGGGAATACGCCACGTGGAGTCGCGTTCGCCATTTTTTTGTTTACTTATGATAAGTGATAAGTTTAAAGTGGAAGTAATTAAAAAAAAAGTTTGTTTGCAAGGAAATCAGGTTTTAAATCTAAGGTATGTTTGAACTTTTGTTTTTTTTTTTAAAGCTAAAACAACTCTGACTTGGTAATGAGCGACCATTCAGTCGATGACAAATTTATAATGAGAAACGGTGTTTGATGTATTTCACAATAGAGAATTTCTTGCAGGAAACTAGATGTCAAAATAAAATCGTTATGAACACTTTTGATAACTAACTACATTGAACTAACTGTTTATACAGAGACGGATTCACACGAATTTCTTGTGAACGGAATCTTCCGAACTGACACTTGAAGACTGGCCTACACTAGTCGACTGTTAAGACTGGCTTATGAAATCGGACTGTGGATTGATCTTTCTTGACTAACTCTTTTTACTAACTGCCGATTTATCCGTAAGGGGTATTTAAGCTGTAACAAGCTGGCTCGGGAGGAGGATATGAATTTGCTGTTGGTTGTTGACGTGGTTAGGGCCCTCATTATTGCCATTGAAGCTGATGAAACGTCGGTTTTTTGTATAAATATGATGTTGGGTAACAGCCCAGTGTATAATGTATATAGTTTAACGAAATTAGTAAATATTAGAATGGTTTAGGTTTGGTTTAGGTTTTTCGACAGGCGTTATATCTAAGAGAAAAGTTATGTAGTATATGGTCGCGAACAAAAGAGTTATATTATAGTTGCACGAAAATGAGGTGTTGTTAAAATTATTGTAACTAAAAACAAAAAATAAGACATCCGAGGTAATAAAAAGCAAGAAGGTGGGGTAGGGGGATACTTCTGCTTTTTTGCGAAACATCCAAAATGTTTACACAACTCGAAATTCATAGGGAAACAAGATGGTAATCCAAATATTATTTTTTTATCATGTTTGTAATGGTTGCCTTTCTTTTTTTTATATAATTGCAGTTACCAAACTTGCTAGGTATTTCTAATCTCTCGAGAACTGTATCACACGGCGTCGTCGTCGTCGTCTTTGTCAACACAAACACAAACATTATAAAAGTAGTTATCAGTTGAAATAAGGCTTTTGAGAGTATTAAACACGCCTAAAAATGTTCGTGGCCCAAATTTTTCGGCGTTCATTCCACTCGAAACCTCCTCGAGTTCGACCTGTGAAAGTTTTGTGGATGTCTTTTTGTTTTGGTTCCTTTTTTTTTGGGTCTTATTTTCTTTGTACTATTTTCCTATCTCTCGGGGGTGAAACAGAAGCATGATCTGTTGCGAAAGTCTGTGAGCCTTTTTTTGTGAGTATGAATGAAAGCTGAAGTAGATGGAGCTTTTGAATTTGAATGATGATTTAATGGAAGGGAGAGGAATACGTGGGAAGTAGGCGAAAATCTTTTTTTTTTGTTTGATCTCTTCAAAGAGCGGAAATTCTCAACTGGAAAGGCTCGATAAAAAAATATGGCGAAGAACAAAAGCGCTTTTTCATCTAAATGGAATAAATTAAAGAGTGGAATCGCATCCGAAAAACACTTGAAAGCTTTGCTACGGGAGAGGCAATCGGATATTCCCAAAACAACCTATTTCGGAGCCCGGAAGGGGCAAGAGGAGGAGGAGGACGTAATAAATTATTTATGAACGTAACTCACCACTTTTTTTCGAGGAGGAGGGAAATTTTAATTTTTTAAAATGACTGTACGAATCATTGTGGAAATGGATTTATCCAGTTTGGGAAAAACAGGAGGAAGAAGGGGTGTATGCAAAGGTAGTGGAGGGCTTCACGCTCGAGCGAAAGGTGTTTTTCAATTTTGATGTTCTCTCTCGGCATTGTTGAGGAAGCAAGCGAACTGGAGTTCGAGTAGATAAATGAATGGCGGGGTAAATTTAATTTATCGAAGGGAAGGGAGAAGGGGATGTGTCGACATCGAACAGTTGTGTGAAAGAGAGATAAAAAGGGCAAACACTTCTAAAGCGAAGCAATTATTGACCAGAAAACGTTGACAATCAAAACCCGGGAGATAAGAGGACATGATGCACTAAACCGTTAGAAACAGCTCGACAATGTCGCTTTTGACTGTGTTTCGGGAAGGGGGTCCCATGTGATTGTTCGAAAGCTTTTCCCGTAGGCAGTCAAGAACCATCCAAGAGGCGGCTGGTAACGCGGAAATTCTTTGATACCCACCGTTTACATACTGGTTCTAATAATTTTGTTATGTTCTTAGAATCGTCGTGAGCATTTTTCGGGTGTTTAAGAAAAACAAAAACGGTCTGACAAGAAATAGTCGGGGGAAAGAAAGGTGACAAAAGCTTTAAACCAAACGAAATGATTAAAATCGTCTCAACTGTATTGAAATGCTTTTTGATTTATCGCGATTTGTGACCTTCGGTTGTAAACCGGTTTCGATAAACTGCTTTTACGTTTGTGTGATTTTTCAGGGGCGTTCCGTCGTCAGCAGAAAATAGAAAACGTGTACCCTCGTTGTCCTTCCGTTTAAATTTCTGTTTATTCTTTGGGCGATGAGGATGGCTTTTTATCATGTAAATTGTTTTCCAAAATTTTGTATTTTGTTTGCTCAGTTGAGTGAATTTCGTGTTTAGTTCACCGTGTAGTGACAGGACCTAAACTCTCGTGTGTTTGTGGGTATTAAGGGAGGGAGGATGTAGATGATATGAGGAACGGCTTTTGATTTTAAGGGGACGTTAGTGTTCTAGAATGAGCGAAGTAAACAGATGAAATCAGGGTTTAACAAAATTCAGCAGCCGGATGAGGTTTAGAACATACCGTGAAGAGAGTTACAAGTAAAGGTAGTCTCTTTTTAGAAGGGAATAACGAAAGGGCTCCGAGATTAAAAAAACGGTTAGTCTGTTTTGTATAAAAAAGGGAAATGGCAAAGACCGTGGAGGTTCAAAGTGTTCACAGTTTATATAAATATTCATTTTCTGTTTGAGGATTAGAAATTTAAAAGCAGTCTACAACTAGAAATGATTAAAACTTGTTGCTTCATTTTCTCATTTTGTACCCATCCCCTCCACCCCGCCACCTCCTCTTTGTGTACTCATCTTCTCGAAAATTGGTTGGTGAATGTTACATTTCATTCTGGATGATTTCCCACCTTACTATCAATCTTTTCGTAGAAAAGGTGAAATAATTTGTCATGATATTTCAAAAGGAAAGAAGAGAGTAAAAATAGTGTGTGAAAAAGGCCTTTGTTGTGATGTACAAGTACTCCTAGCGGTGGTTTAGTGCAAATAATAATTCGGCACTACTTTACTGTGAATGATTTATATTGTCGTGACTCCTATATACAAAACACTGATACATTACCTACTGAACATAACTTGTTATGATATAGTTATAACTATGGGTTAATGCTGAGACGACTCTGCTGGACTCACTCAATTTGAGTGCTATTGTACGTTTTACATGCTTGAAATTTGAACAACTGACTTTGAGCACTATTGTCCATCTAATTGTAAATATTGGAAGCAATATTTAATACATAGCTTCCGTAAAGAAGAATCCCTGGAAGCCGAAGGAATTCAGATTATAGCCAACCCCCACAATAACGGCAAAATTGTTCGAAGAAGTGGAGGAAAGTCTAAATGTTGCAAAAATCTTCAACATGGCAGGTTTGAAGGTGAAAAAACTACGAACAGCAGCCTGCCACGTACGAACTCTAGGAACTCTCCTCTGTGACAGCGCAACATCCAAAGACAGAATACCGACAAAACGTAAGTCAGGTGTAAATCATATATCAGTTCAAACAGACAATGATACTGCTATCAAAGAAATTCAAACACCTCAGGAGCCAGGAGATTCGGAATGGACAACAGATCGCCGTGACAAGAAAAGGGAAACCAAAGCGCCTAATGTACATGAAAGGAAAACGGCTAGAAAAAAGATTAATTTGAAGGAATCGGAATAGAGTCTCCACACATCAAGAAGGGTCGTTCAGGATATTGGATCATCCAGATAACAGGTGACAGAAGGGACGACCAGGCCGATCACTTCGCTTCCCAACTAAAAGACCTTCGCGGAGGAAAACGTCAAAATCTCATGGCCTATACAAACAGTAGACCTACGTTTCTCCAAATTGGACGAGCCCATTGAGAAACAAGACATACTCGAAGCTGCGGCATCCTACACAAACTGTAGAAACATCGAAGTGTCAGAGATCGTTAGGTTCAATGGTCGTCTGGGCATGGCGTGGATCAAGTGTTCAGTTGCAGCCGGTAATACACTTCTGAAAAACGGACATCTTCAATTCGACTGATCGCGGGCGCTTGTTGAAATGGCCATCAAGAAGCAAACAAGTGCTTCAAGTGCTACAAAGAAGGACACACTGCGAAGAACTGCAGAAGTGAAACAGACCTCAGCGAGTGCTGTTTTAACTGCAGCAATGTGGGCCATGTTGCCAAAGACTACAAGAGTAAAGCCCACTACAGTGTTTACCAGAATACCAACAAGAAAGCAGACCACCGCCTTGGAGCATGCAAAGGACTATCCAACGAGGACAAGGAACAAGCATCATGGCTACAAATATAATTCAGGCCAACTTAAATCATTGCAAGGCAGCACAAGACCTGCTGCTTCACACAATGCGGGAGGAAAACATGAACGTGGCCATATTTTCGGAGCCATACTACGCCTCCATCTCGGACAAAGGTCTAATCAACGCCTCCAAAACTGCAGCTCTTCTCTAGGACCTAGACGGATGCAAAGTCAGCTGCGCTCCAATACTTGCAGGAGATGGATACACCATCGCGCACTTGGGCGGACCACCTACTTTTCGCCCAACAAACCCATCTACGACTACGACTACGTCTAGAGAGAGTAGTAAAGCGGCTTCAACATCACCACATAATAATGACAGGCGACTTAAACGGCAAATTTGTGAAATGGGGAGACCATCTCACTACTCCCAGAGGAAACTTACTAGAAAACTGGGCAGCTAATTTGGGTCTCACACTCCACAACACAGGGACTCATCCAACCTGCATTAGGCCGCAAGGAACCTCGCATATTGACCTCACATGGACAAACTTCACTGCTGAGAAGAAAATCTCAGACTGGAAGATACCCGACGAAAAAGAAACAGTGTCGGACCACCTCTACATCACGTTCCAGGTCACGCACCACCATTCCAGGACCCGGAGAGCACTAAAAAAGGGCTGGCAAATATCTAAACTAAATGAAGAAGACCTCCAAACAGCTCTAACCGCCGCAGAATGGTGCCAACCAACATCACTCGCCGACGCCGAAAAAGCGGCATCCTGGCTTAACAATACTAAAAAACTCCTGCGAAGCCAGCATGCCCAAAATACAACAGTCTACCCGAAGACAAGCGTACTGGTGGAATGACGACATATCTGCAGCACAGAGAAAATGCATCAGAAGGCGAAGGACCATGCAAAAAGCAAGGAAATGGAATTCCCCAACCATGGCGGAAGCAGAAAACCAATATCGGCTAGATAAACGTACACTGAAAAATCTTATTCAGTCCCCCAAAAAACGGCGTGGAAAAGTATGATCAACACCATCAAAGAAGATCCCTGGGGAAGGCCATACAAAATCGTAATGAAAAAAATGAAACCTGCATCCTCTCCCATCACCGAACAACTATCGCCGAACGAAGTGGACCACATCATAGAAGGCTTATTCCCAAGCGACGAAGAGCTTCCTTCTCTAATTCCTAATGACTACTGGGAAGAACAGTGGGCACTATCCGATCAGGAAATCCGGGAGGCTGGCAAGAAGATGATTCACAACACAGCCCCTGGCCCCTCTGGTATTCCAAAAAAGATCGCAATAGCACAGAAAGCTCCTGGAATCTTAGCCAAGTCTACAACGCATGCCTGTGCGAAAGAAAGTTTCCCACCAACTGGAAAATAGCCACCATGGTTCTTCAAAAAACCCGGCAAACCAGACAAACAGCCATCATCATACCGTTCGATCTGTTTACTCGACAACCAAGGCAAGCTATTCGAAGAACTTATCAGACAGATGCAAGGTATGTCGGGTAAAGTTTTGTGTGGTACACAAGATAAAGTTCTGCATGAAGGTAGTCAAGGAAACAACAGAAGACGCAACACAACGAAGAGGAACCACCATTGCAATCGGATTGGACATCAGTAACGCATTCAACTCCATCTCCTGACGACACATCCGAGCAGCGATGGCCTCTAAGAAAACCCCAAAATATCTTGCGAAAACCGTGTAAAGTTACTTCCACGACAGGAAGATAATATTTATAGACCGCCAGCATTGAAAACACAGCACAAAATTGAGGTGCACAAACAGCATTGAAAATTGAGGTGGGTGACGTGCGGCGTTTCACAAGGATCAGTCCTCGGTCTACTACTGTGGAACATAACATACGACATAGTCCTAGCGACAGAAACACCCGCAGGGACGACGATAATACGCGGATGACAATCATCAATGGCCACTGGGAAAACCTCGCTGTCACCAGACACCGGGCACAAACGGCAGCGGCTTTAGTGATCAAAAAAATCAAGGAACGCCGACTTACCGCAGCTACTCAAAAAACAGAAATCACCATCTTTCTTTTGTGCCACGGACATTTAGACAAAAGTCCTCTTCGAATAGGGTCGAGCCCAAAACAACGCTCAAATACCTAGGGCTCATCAACGACAAAAAATTCATGTTCCGGGGACTTCATCCACGTCAAACAGAAGACAGAGAAAGCAACGCGAATGGTGCCTCAACTTCTTTCCAACATCGACGGGCCAAATAACAGGGCAAGAAAACTGTTCGCGAACATCATAAATAGCATCACGATTTACGGCTTAACAATCTCTCGAAAGCTGGGTCCGAATACCCCGAAAGCTAGACAGCATTCTTCGATTTCTGCAAGGAAGTCATGAAGAAAAAAGAATACGAAGAACGAGAGCGCCAAGGCCAACCTCGCAAGAAACCCGGCCGACAGTAAAACACCGGAGGATACTTCAACTGAGGCAGAAGCCCGGAGGGTAATGCCTCACCGCGAGTCTCTGGATTTCTTTAATACCCCCAAGATGCAGCGGTCGGGGGAGTTAGTCGGTAAACTCTTAAGAAAGAGTCCTACACTACCTAGGTTTACGAGAGTCATCAGGTGTGCATAAAGCATTTCCCCCTCGTGCGGGCCAAAAAAAGAGCCGTAAGGGTTTCTTCCATGAGCCAGACTTAAGACAGGGAAAGGGTAGTCGGAGGAAAGAAAGAAAGAACACAGTAAAAAGGCGGAGGTATTGGAGGAGGCAAAAGAATGAAGTAGGGATAGTGTTGACGGCATGGTCTAAGAAAAGCAGCCGAAACGAAAAAAGAATTGTGTTGTAATCAAATTGTAGGATGTACTACACTTTCATAGAGTAAGAGTTTACCTCTCGTCTGCAGAGTTTGGTTTTCCTCTGCCCATTGTCGTAGCACAAAATAAGTAAACACAGACGTCTTTCTGTCTCTTTTGTCCATGCGCGAAATTGTGTCATGTTATAAATGTATGTATTATAAATTAATTGGTGACTGTCTTCTGGTCAGTATTGTAGAATTTTCGAGATCAGTATAGTATACCTTCGTGATAGGTTTGGTAAGGGAGTAACTTTATCGTTTCAAGCCTTCGATGCCGCATACATTAAGCATGAAGTAGCAAAAGTTTGAAAGCAATGTGGTTTCTAGAGGGCCGAAATCGAAGAAGAATAGAGGTAGAAAAGAGTTGTGGGTATAGAAAAAACAGTTTTCAGGAAGATCAGAGTCAGTCATCTTTGCTATGAGTAACTCGCAACTGTCAAATAGGCTTCCCTTCGTTTTTCCCTCTGAATGTTTGTTAACTGTCTTGGCTTTAGTTTTCTTCTCTCTCTTTCTCCTTTTTCTGTCTCCCTTTCTGGAAGAAATTACTGTCAAATAAACTGTTTCATAAAAAATAAATCAAATGTTTCATTTTCCCATTTTTCAGGATTTACTTTAACGGCGGTTGCATTTTGTACTTTTCATCTCTCTCTCCTTCAGACGTCTGTATGAGGAGAGAAAGAGAAGAAAGGATTCCTGCTGTTAGAAAAAAAAACTTTTCTCGCGAGAGAGTGAAACGGAAATGTGAGAAATTAATGAATGTAAATAAATAACCTCGAGGGAAAGGAGGAGAGAGAGAGAGGAGGTAGTGGTGGAGAGGAGAAAGGGTTCTCTGGACAAAATTATTTTATTAAAATAAAATTGTTTCGACATTTTCTCTCTGCTGCTCATTTTGTATTTTTTGAGTTTTCCATTCTTCCTCTCTCTCTCCCCCGTTCGTCGTGGTCGTGTTTTGATACGGATTGTAGTTTCGAACGAGAGAAGTTTTGCTGCTTTGACGCGGGTGGAAGGGGGCTTAGGAAAACTCGAATATGAGTTCAAAGTGTGACCATGGGTAGTGGTTTGGGGTAGGGTTTTAACTACCTAGCGCTACAGCTTTAATAAACTCGGTAGTCCCTAATATCGACAAATATTTGAGCCCTTCTCTCTCTCTCTCCCTAATGTCTGACTCTTTCACGTGGTTTTTTGTCGTTTGTAAGATAAACCGGAAATCTCATTAATTTTTATCGGATTCCTTTCCTTTCTAAGTACTCTGTTTCGTGTCACTTCGATTATTTGCGGCCGGTTGTTAGAGCTTGAAAGCTTGATTATTTACTTGTGAAGGAAGAAGTACAAGGGAAACGGGGGAGGAAGAGGGAGGAGCGAAGTACTGAAAGGAAATAAATAAAAATCTTGGAGGATTTATTTGGGAAAGTCACGTGCAGGAGCAGAGTCCTTCTTTGTGTGTTACGTTCAAGAGCTTTTAGGTGAATGAATACGATGAAAAGGAGAGCTTGAGAGGGCGATACGGGGGGAGAGGAGGATTCCGGGTCCGAGAAAATTTTCGAGGGTATCGCAATAGTCCGGCCCACCGGGAGAGGACATTTACGAAATGAAATTAATCGCTTCCAGCATTAAAGGTAAAAGGATAGCCCTTAATTAAAATTTATGGATCTTCAAAGAAATGGGAGGGAATGGCTGATGGAGGATTCTTACTAATGAGACTATTTTGTGCGACACACGTAGAAGAAGACGAAGAAGAAGAAGAGGAAGGTTTGAGGGAGGAGGAAGAGGCAGAGATAGTAGGGGAAGGGGGAGGGTCGAAAAATTTATATGATAAAAAAACGTCGAGAGAGTTCTGGGAAAAAGCTTTTAAGATTATTAAAAAATCGGAAAGATTTTTAATCTGTAACCTAATGTCAGGAAGCTTCAGCTTTGATTTTTTCTGAAGAGAAGTAGGAGGGGATTAATTCCCAAATGACAAGGGAGAAGAGTGAAAGAAGGATTGAAAAGAGTAAATATTATTATTTTTTCCAGTGTTCCAATTTTTAAAGGTTTCTTTATTGCAAATCACGTCGCAAATGTTTTCTGAATGGAAACTAGAAGTGTTAAGGAATCTAAAACATTGAGAGAGTTAAGATAATCAAAAGCCATCGTGGAAAGCAAAACAAAAGTAGCTGAAATATCTAGCAACAAAAAGTATGTATCAACTTGGGAAAGCTAAAATATAGTTTGAATTTAAAAGCAGAAAATAATATGAGGGATTTGGAAACAAACGGAACAACAACCAATAAAGGGAAATGAGGAACAACAAATAGAATTACTTAGGGACGATAGAAAAACAGAAAACAGGAGAAGAAAATAGAATCGGACTAAGAGGCACTAAAGGAGAATGAAGAAGAATGTTTATACTGCGGTGGAATATGTTAATATAAAATTGACCACAGAAGGAAGAACAGAGAAAAAAGCTGAAGATAGCCAACTGGCAGAGCTTATACTTTGGGAATCAAAGAGATGAGTAGCGGAGGACTGATGTGCACCCAATGAACTAGTGGTTTGTAGGTCGTAATAGGACAGATTTAAGAGAGATTATGTTTGTAAAACTTTCTGTAAAAGTTATAATGCAACGTGTTATTAGTTCAAATTAGTTAGTCGCGAGTTCAAATTTTTTTCCCGTAGTTTGATTCGTCTTGAAACGTTACATCTGAACGATTTTACTTTAACCGTAGCGGAAAAGAACATTTTCCCCGAAAGTTGGATTAGTGGTAAGCGTATCGGAAGTGGAGAGAGAAAGGGGAAAGGAATTTTGGACCCCAAGGAAAAGACAATTTTCCCAGTTGAAAGGTTTTCCCAGGAAGTCTGGAAGCAACGGAATTTTTCGTTTTCAAAAGGAGAAAGTTAATTCGAAACCCGCGAATCAAATAAAGACCAAATGGAATTGGAGAAAGGAAGGACTTAGTGGGAAGGTGAGGGAGAGAGGGAGGTTAAAAAGTGTTTTGGAAGCGTTTCCACAGAAGTTTAATTTCGGAAATCGCAAATCGAAGGAATGAAAATGGAAACCGGAAATGAAAACTAAAGGAATGTCAAAGGTTAGATATTATGGCCAAGAATTTCCTGTTTTATTTGGTTCCGGGGATAATGAAATCTACTTTTTGTTTTTCTTTCTGTTTCATCTTTATTTGTCTCTTCAACTTTGTGCAACACAAAAAGGTGATTGGAGTTTGTGGATCAAATGATAGTATCTGGTGTTTAAGCTGGTCACTTTGCATGTAGACTAATTACTAGATATGGGATTTTGTGTCTGTGAAAAGAAATTGAATTTTGATGGTGTGACATGTTCAGAGCCATACAGGGGATGGAGAGCAGCAGTGACAGGTTTTTGTATTATGATTATGGTCCTGCTAAAGACCGAAATCGATTACAGCAGGCAATGGTCGGTCAGTTCCCAAAATACCATGGAGGGATCGACCGAAGTCGAAACAAAATGTGTGTGTATCTGCATTCTGTGTAAATTAATTATGAATCTCTGTAATTACTTATTACAATAAGATAAACTTTAGTGACATTTCGAATTGCATAAGAGTTTGTGGCTGTCTATATTAACAGTAATTTTTTGCGCACTTAGTAGAGCAGTTACTTCTCATGTGGCCTTGGACTCGAGTCAGCGATTGGGAATACTCGACGGTTCGTAGTGATTTGATGTTGTTCTGTTGCACTATCAGGGAAACTGTGTCATAATTCTCGTATTTCAAACATTAATAGATGATTCAATTTAGCATCCCACAAAGTAAGAAAAGATGACGATTGATGACTACACTGGTTGAGGAGCTTTGGAGTTAATTTTTATTACAGCTTAGAGAACATAAAAGAAGACAAAACAAAGATTAATGTTGAGGGGGAAAGCACTTTAAGCGATTGGTACAGAGGAAATAAGGTTCTTTAGAAGCATGATTAGGAGAAATATCTGTCGACCCGTGAGATTCACCGGAGGGACCATTTTCATTTAGCCTAATTCAAATTCGTAGTGCAAATAGGAAATATGTGCTGACATTTCACATTCAATCGGGATGAATTTTTGGTAAAGCTTCGATACTAGATAAAATCTCTTTGGTTTCGTGTTCCATCTAACATAAAAACAGCAGAGTACAATATTGCAGTCTTGTTTGAAGAACATGTTCCATGAGTCATGCACATTTCAATGATGGATGTATTTCGAAAGTAATGCACACTTTTATGCAAGATCCCTTTCACGAGTTTCTCTCACCTATACGCATTATTTATTTTATAAATATTGAGCGCTTGTTTCAAGACCTCTTTTCATAAATAATGCACATGTTATTTAATTATTTATATCTGATAATATTTTCCCTCCTTCAACGCCCTCCTGCTCATTCGTTTATGACGGAAAGCGTTGCAAATTTAAAATGTCCTAAACTATCTATTTCCCCAAAATAGTTGTGTTGTTATATTTTGAGTCTCCATCGGCTAAGCGTAAGCATTCTACTGAAATGAAAACTATGTGTGACCTCACAACTCTCAAAACCCAAAAGACTCCAACGACAACAAAAAAAAAGGGACTAATGGTGCTTTTATAAAATTGCAAAACTTTTTCAGATCTCAAAAAACCAAGGGACAAAGAAACAAATGTAGGAAAGATACAAAAAGAAGAGTAGAAAAGAAAAATTCGTGAAAAAAACCCTTTGTCACCTTTCTTTATCCTGGAAGATCAAAGAAAGTTTTTCTGGAGGAGAAGAAATTGAAGTACAATTTAGGTATGATGGGTGACTGGGGAGGATGGGGGGTGGATATGTGAGGAAATGGAGGTAAAGCTGGAGAGAATAAAGTGAGAGGAAGGTTACGAGGTGTCGGGGTTGGGTGGGGGCGGTGGGGTTTAGAGAGTCAGCAAACTTGTTCTAATGCGGTAGTTCTATCTCTGAAAACGAGTTTTAAAAAAAAGTTTTTCTCTTTTTCAGCTTTTTCTTTAACAATTATTTTTTTTTTTGGACAAAAAAAAACTTTTCCTTTGCTCAAATAAAAACCTTGACTGGGTTCTAGGAATTCGCAAGCTTTAAAATTCAATCGCTTTTCCAATTTAAAAAGTTTTGAAATTCCCCGTTAGCCTAACTTTTTTTTTTAAAGAAAGAAAAAATATATTACGTATTTAGTTTGCGGATTTAAAATTGGATTAGACCTTTTCCCGGAGTAGATAAAGAAAAGGTTTTGACCTTTTTTTCTTCTTTTTTAAAATCAATATTTAAATTTTTTCTCCGTGCTCCCCCACCAATTCCCGCCGCCTCCTGATCTCCTCTTCTGCTGTTATTAAATTAAAAATTCCTTGTTCAGCAATCCGGGTGCAATTCCTTTTAAATGGCCTCTGATTTAAAAAAAAGAAGATTCAATCGGATCAAGTCAAAATAATTATCCTTTATCTTCTCTCATTTTATTGGTCTATCTCTTTCTCATTTTTCCTTTTTTTTGCTGTTGAAAGATTTTAATTTTTGTAAATTTATTTATTTATTTTTAATGCTTTTCGTGCTGTCGCGAAATTATTTTTAGTGGCTTCCATGCGGGTTTCCGTTAGTTTTATGTTTTGTTTTGTTTACTTCCGTCCACCTTTCTTCCTCTCACATTCCTGTTTTCTTACTATTACTTTCTACCACTTAATCAGTACAACTTTTATCTTTTTCTTTCCCTTCTTTCTGCGCTGTTTTCTGTATTCCTCCTTGTCTCTACATTATTCTTTACCATTATCTTTATACTTCTTCTGTTTTCTTTCTCTTTCCTATATCTTATCCCACCCTACAGACTATAGTTCCAGTCACATCCCTTTATTCAAAACTCCTGGGACTAGGACACGATTTGCTCCTTAGTTATTTATTTCCTATAGAGCCAGTCCAACCAATTGATGTCTCATTTAGAGACAGATGGCAGTAAAACGGGGTAAAAAATGTTTGGGATAATTTTTTAGAGATTTTAGCGGCTGTCGATAATAATATTAGTGATTCCGTTCCTCGGTTTCTGTTGGCTCCTGTAACACCTTTCAATTTTTTCTCTGAACTCCTCGATCCTTTCCTTCCTGCTCCCTCTTCCAATGGGCTCCCTGTGCCTCTCTTTTTATTCGATCTGGTATGAAGCGGTATGAGGGCTAAAATTAAATTGCGCATTACTTATGGAATGGTGTCTAAAGGGAAATGTATGTTTCCTGTAATGGAAAAGGTTCTCATTCTCTCCGCTTTTGAACTAAGCTTAGTTAATTGTGTCGTTCGTTCCTTTTTGTTTTTCTCCTGTATATTGCTTGTTTGTCTTTACTTCTGCCCTTGCTTACTTTCTTTGGGCTGTGCGGGTTGTTTCTTTTCCTTTTATGTCTCCGTTCCCTCGGGTTTTTTTTATTTTTCTTTCAACTCTTTTCCAAGGAATTTTGCTTAGTTTCTTTGTTTGTTTTCTTTTTTTTTCTTCTTTTTATTTCTATTTATTTTCTGCATTTTTACCCCCACGTGAAATTCTTTTGTCTCTCTTTTTATTTCGAGTTTTCTGTTTATTTGCATTCCCTCCTTCGTTCTTTTCCTACCATTTTTATTTTAATTATGAAAATTTAGGTTTGGCCATTATGCTACAGAGCTTAGACACAGTTATTCAGAACTGCTGGAAGTCAAAGCACAAAAATTTTTTACTTGAGTTATTTTCTAAAGCAAACCTTATGGCCACGGGCATAGATAGTTTCGTATGCAGTGTAATTTTTTTTAGGAAGAATTCATTTCAAAAATACAGCACACTTTTCTTGAGTCATGCACATTTAATTCGTTTCGAAAGTAATTCGCCATTTGTGAAAAATTCCTTTCGCAAGTTTTCAGAGGAAGACGTAAAGCCTTACAATCGAAGAAGAGCTGGCGGCAGTAAAAAGAACAGACCTCAGCAGAGTCCAATGGCGGAGCCTTGTAGGCGCCTTTTGCGCCCCAGAGACGTTAAAGGCCTTATTATATACAATACTGTAATATATAATTATGAAATAGAGCAGTGTATAACAATAAACATACATGGAAACAAGTCAACGGCATCCACCACCTGCTGGATGTTGTAGAATGTTCTCTTAAGTTAAAAAGATTGAGGGCCCCTGTTCTAAAGATTCGAATTCCTTTGTTTTGTTTTTTAGTCTGGTAGTAAAATGTCGGACGGACGGATGAGTAAAAATTTGTAATTCGTTTTTTAACTTTTCCCGTTTTTTTCGGTTTGTGTCCAATGCCCCTCTTTCAATAAAAATATTCGTCCGTTTCATTTTTCGGCTTGAAAAAGGGGACTTCAAAATTTTCAGTGTACCACTATGGTTAGATCGTCCTCGTCTTAGGTGAGTTGAAGATTTTTGTTTGGGTCCAACATTGTTTTTGTTTACGTTAGAGTTTTGTATCAATCAAATTTCTTGTCTTTCCCCTTAGATACCTGTTGAACCTTTTGACTATGGTTTGGGCTTTAGTTGACGATAATCATTCCTTATTCCTTGTATAACGGTCTGGCTCCTTGTTATTATTTCTTTTATTTACCTTATCATTAGTTATACGTTATTGTAACTAATTCTTAGACTTATCCTTTGTTCAGTACCTGGAGAGACAGTGATTTGTTTCGCAGATAAAAACCTTTAGCTGCTTATTGTCTCACACTTGGAGCCAACTGGAATAAATAATAGTTGATGGTAGACAGACAAAGAGCGCGTGAGAATGATGGGTTTTTGTTCAGTGTGGTTTTCGTTTTCAAATTAACAGGAAGTTTGATGTTTGAAATAAATAATTGTCCCACTGTCCTATAGTCACTTTGAAATAGTATATTGATAATGAAGGAAATTTTGAGTTAGGGTGTTCTAAAAGCGAGAAGTTTTATTTTTGCTCATCTTTCCTGTTGTCCTTTCCCAGTCAGCCATCACGCCTCACGAGTGAGCTTTGTTTAGAGAGAAATTCAGAATTCAATTGTACAAACTTGCAACTATGTTTTCTGAATGGAACAGTGTTGTGAGTGTGATAACCCATCCAGACGAAGAACCAAAAAAGGAAAAGTTCGAAGGAAACTAAACTCAAAACGTGCCTTTAACACTGTCACGCACGAAGACAAAACAAATTTTTTCGAAAGGGAAAACTGTTGACAAGCAGAAAACGACTTTTTCGGAAGAGGAGCACGGTTGTGGTTTTTGGGGGCGGGGGGAAGAAAAGGAGGGGGTTAAAATGGCAGAGAACGCAATTTTGGGCCATTAGGATTGTCAAAAAAATTTTGACATTTCGTACTATTCTCGTATCCGATTTAAAAAAATAAAAGTTTGGGTTTTAGCTTGAAAGAGTTGATCTCATTTTATTCGATCGGTATATAGCCCTCGTTTTGTACTCGAGGGCCTTAATCCCAATTTATTTCATTCAAAATGGCTAACGATTCTCTCCACTCATTGTCTGTTTTTTTCCATTTTTTCAGTCCGTGAAAACTTCAGAAATATAAAATCACATCACAAAAAAATCAGGAAAAAGGAAAAATTTTGTCGGCGCGCTTTCATTTTGCTTCTATACAAAGGTAAGTGAGATTTATTTTTTCCTTTTGCACAGTGAGCCCAAAAATCGTCCCAAATTTTTATAATTTTTTAAAATCGATTTTATACACCAGGGGTGTTCAAGCTCCTTGATAGTCCGAGCGATTTTTTTAAATTTAAAATTATTCGCGAGCCCCAATTAAGTATTTTTTTTAGTTATCGAAATAAATAACAGCACAAATATTCGAGAGAGCACAGCTTACACGTGTATTTCCGGAAAATATAATTCTATTAATTCAGCTATCCTGGGCCAATCATGTTAGCCAATCGATGTCTTCTATACCTAAATCAATAATGAAGTGGTTCAAACGAAGGTCGGTGATACTAAGTGATAATAGGTGGTCGAGACTAATTTTTGGGGTATAGGAGAATGATTTCCAGGTTTGTTCTGGATCCAAAGTTTTTATACGACCTGTTAAGATGAGGAATCTGTAGTGTGATATAACTGGGAAGCGTTTTCTGTTGGAAGAAGCTAGAGAGGGAGATTGCCTGAGAGAGGGGAAAAGGAGAAACGCGAAATTAGAAATGAGAATCGGGGAAAAGGGAAATTTGATTTTAAAATTCCGGGAAAAACTCGCCGAGGAAAAGAGGTTATCAAAGGAAAACGAAAGCAATCTTGAGTTTTTATTTTTAAAGTTATTTTATTCTTAACAATGGTTATTAACCTTTTTCTGGAATTCTTTGTCCTTAATTTTTTTTATGGATGGAATTATTTCCGGTATTTGAGTTTTTCTAATTTCGGACGGAATTCGTTGACGATTTTTTCACAAAATCGGCCATTTTTTGAGAGGGTAGGAGGAGGAAAGGAAAAAGGTCGAGTTGGATGAATGCCCAGTACTGTCTCCATTGGGTGATGAATGCGGGAAGTTTATATTTTATGAAATGTTTCTTATTCAGGCTGTTTATTTCCGGTTTCGCCTCTTTCGTTGTTTTCTTAGGAGCACAGTTTCCTGCCTACCTAACTTAATTTATTCGACCGTTTCCGCTAAAATGCCCAGATTAGGCCTGGACGGGTGAGGGGGGAGGAGAAGGGTGGTGGTGGTAATAATTTATCTGGGCCCTGCGACTCCTTTTCTCAGAGAGGGCTTTCTTATTCTGGAGTGGGAGTTTTTGAGGAAAATTCTGGAATCATAGCAACAGGAGAGTGTTAAGGCTTCTTCTGTCCGTTTTATTATTAACAGACTTTGAATTATTTTTCATGTTCAATTTTTTTTTTCGAGAGGAAGTGTAGTTGTAGTATTTGTGAAAAACTTCGGGCTCTCTTGACCTGAACCCGTCTTTGGGTAATGATTTGAAGAGAAAAGCGTGTTTAAATAAATTAGTTGGGAAACGCGTTAAAGTAAATGATTCTCACATGTTCTTCGCCATTCAATCAAATATTTATAAAGTTTTATCCGTTTCGTCGCCCTCGTTTTCTTTCTTTTTTCCTCTTTTTGTGTTGTTGTTTCTTTTTTTTCTATAACTTGGAGGTGTTTATTGTTGGTTGAGTAAAACTTTTGAATTTGGTTTTGTCTTCTTTTTTTGGTGTTAGAATTGGTGAATTTAAAATCAGTGTCGGAAGTGGGTGGTTTGTGATTGTAAACACTCGAATAACACACACATTTGTTGTGAACAAACAAATGAAATATATTGAAATAAAAATATGTATTAATAGAGTTGTTTTAAAATTCGCGCGATCTTTCCGAAATTGTTTGAGCCGTGGCCGAGTATTGGTACCGAACCGACTGACGTAATTGGTTCAAAGTTCAATTTATATTGTCACTCTTTCTAGAACAGTCCACATGTCTCGCGGCCTGTCGGAAACAAATTGAGTCGTGTTTCAGTTATCCGATTCCTCATTCTGCTACGACATGGTTTATTTAGTCACCACAATATATAATTATACGTAGAACATGAATATTGTTATCATCAGACTTATATTTCGTTATCTCCAATCGATGAGCACCGTATTGATTCATGAATGGGTTCTTTAGGCTTCGAGGTTCGTTTAGAAAAAGTGCTACATGAATGCATACAAAATAGGATTCATATAGTTCCTTGCTATGGTGGGTGAGAGCAGATATACGACCGCAAATGGTTAATCAAAGGAAATCTCAAGTGTAATTTAATTAAATTTGAAGGGATGTAAGAGAGTATAGGCTTTCTTAAACTAGAAACAGAAAGAAACAGACAATTAACTGTAATAAGAGTTTATGCTTGAACATCCCCATCGAGATGGTCCTCAAGTTCTTAAAAAAACGACCATTTGTTGGATGAAGATGGAGTAAACGATGAGAGCTCTGGATTTTATAACCCGATTGGGTATTTTTTTATTATATTATTCAAATTATTTTTATCTATTTAGATAAAGATTTTAAAGTTGTAGTGCGTTCTTTTACGAGCTTGTGGGAAAAGGTTTTGAGAGAGAGACCCATGAGACAGGTTGGTGACCACTGATCTGGATGAAGAAAGTATGACTGTATTGTTGTAAAGAGGATCTTTGACGTGACGATGATGATAATGGATGTCTTTTACAAAAAATATTTTCCATCCAAGTGGTTTGGAAAAATGCGAAACCCCTTTGGGAAATGTTTATACTTTTTTCATCGTTCTAAAATCTAGAGCCTAAAGAAAAGAAATTGCCTTGTCTTTGTCATTAAGGCTAAGATGTTTAAGAGAGCAAGAAAAAAATGAAAGACGGATTGAGGTGAGGGATTGGAAAATATGGCGGAAATTTATAGGATGCGGTCAAGTTTTCAGTATTTTGAAGTCTTCTCTCGAGAGACCTGAGGGTCTTGAATTCAATGCTAACTGTAACTGCCCCCCGACCCCACTTCCCGGAGTGAAGGGATTTGGCAATCCTCTTTTAAAGTGGATTGGTGAAGCTTGAAAAAGAGAGACCGGAAAAATCGGGTTTCCCTTTCCTTTGTTCGTTTTGTGTAGCGTTTAAAGTGGGTGATTGGCTCCGTCGGAGCTGGATTCGGTTTCTTTTTTAGTGATGAGTAAAAGGAGCGGAGTCGCTGGTTTTTTAAAAGTGAAAGGTGAGGGGTGGTTGGTTTCAGAGGGAAAAGTCGATAATCAATAATTCAGGTGACAAGAGCCTGTGACGGCGGGTTCTCTTTGCCCCCGAAACTGTAAGTGTGCTCGAAATGTTATCACTTGGTGACATCCGTTGACGGCATTTGGGACACAATAAACAATGAAACTCCAGTTTCCATTCTTCTCCTCGTTTTTCATTTCTTTTTCTGTAGAATCTACCCTTCATCGCCCCTTTCCACCCCTTTTTGTCGTTTCCAATCGAATTCGATTTAAAAATTAAAGTCGGTCCATTGACTTTGTTGATTGTTCCCTTTGGGCGTAATTTTCCTGGTTCGACGACGTCAGCAAGACGATATTTTCTCTAAGCCGCACTCTTTTCTCTTTTTTTTATATGCACAAATTTAATAGATTTTTGGAAAAAGTTTCTTCCTCCCGATCATCCGTTTTAATATTCCCTTTTAAGGGTTAGAATTTGTAGCTTTCGGCTGTTTTTTCTTTCTCTTTTTTGTCTTCGTCTTAATTTGAAAAGGCAATTTTCTCTTGACTCGGAAGCTTGTTCCTTCAATTCAAGTAAAATTGTAGAAAATCCGAAAATCGATAATTGAGATAGAGTGAGTGAGTCGAGAGCGAGCGAGGGAAAGAGAGAGAGAAAGAGACTCCGGTGGTAACGGAAATAAACTTGTAGCTGAGTGCTTCCTTAAAGTGTCAAACCTTTTTGAAAGTTTTAAGCCGTGGGAAAAAGCTAAACTTTCTTGGCAAACAATATTTCAAACAGAAAATTTATTACTTTCTCTTTTTCGTTCGATGTGGGAAGAGGGAATAGGTGAGCAAGGACGAGATGGAGAATCGGTTTCGAGAGGAAGAAATCTTTGGGAAGAAAAGAAAAAAGTTGATTGAATTAAATTGGCTTGGGCCTTTGTCATTTCACTTAATAAATGACTTCAGTCAGAGCTAACATAGTTTTTGGTGGGTGTATGTATGTGTGAGGGTTAAGCAGTGTTTGGCGATTTCATTTTGGTTGTGAGGATGCTGGAGAAAGAGAGAAATGTCTGGAATCGGAAAGGTTATCAAGAATGTAGAGGATGTCCTTTCAGTACCTATTAAATTGATACTGTTTCTGTCTTCTTTTCTTTATTCCTGTTACCTTTTTACTGTATTCCTACTGTTCACTCTCACTCTTCAACTGTCTAAGTGCTTAACTCACCACTCAGAACCTTTCCCAACCTCCCCAGAATCTTTCCTTGTTCTTGAAGTTAAAACGATGCCATTAAGATGAATTAGTTAGGTACACAGAGGGAGGGATGGAGGGGGTGTTAGGCTGAGGCTGAAAAATATAACGAAGCTAATTCGGATTCGAATTGGTAAAGATCAGACATGTTGACAGAAGAAAAAGAAAATGAGGGATGTTTAAAAGAGGACTCTTTCGAATCGAGGATAAAACGTTGAAGTGTCGCCTGGGTACAAAAAAAAGATTTAATTTGACGAAAGGTTAGCTGACCGAAGTTAGTTTGATGATGGAAGAGGAATATGGGGGTTAAATCAAAAAAGGAAACGAAAAGGACAGGTTAAAGGAAACCCCCTATTTTGGAATTTTCAGAAGTGTCGGATTCTCACTTCTCTCTTCTTTCCTTTCCTCTCGAAAAAGTCGCTCGGACTACAAAAGGTCACAAGAGGTTTCCGTTTGTCATTCCGATCAAAAGATCATCGTCGAATTTCGCTCGAGAAGGATTTTTCGGAAGGCATGTATTGTAGAATACTGTTTTGTAAGCATCATCGGAATGTTTCGAGTTGTTTTTTAATTTATTTTATACGAAGCTTTTGGGGAAAAGCGCGGGAAAGGAAAACTGAGAAGGAGAGGAGGAAGAAGAAGATAATGATTATAAAAAGGAAGACACGAGTAAGAGAAAGGCGTCACTTCGAAATGATTTTGAAAGAGATGAAAAAGTCGTTTTCCTTGATATGATGTAATAAACCTCTGGAATGAAAGGGATGGAGAAGAGGAGAGGCGGGGGAAGGGAATGAGGGTAGAGGAAGTTCAAGACGACAAATTGCTCCCGTCTGCATTACCCGTAAGGGCTGACATATCAAACATCAGGACCATTTCTCAAAAGACTCCTCGAAATCATTTAAATCTTTTTTCCTCTTCCTCTCTCTCTCTTTTCCCTTTTCTAAGATATTTTCGACCTAAGGAAAGTTCCAAATTTTACTTTCTTGTTTGGAACTCTGTAACATGGGTAATTTATCGCCTCACAACTTCATTCTGAGAATGATTTCTTTATTGCAAAAGAGAGTGTGAAGGTTTGCCGGTGTTTCACTCGCTAAGACGAGAAGATTGTGTGTCACGAGTGCTTGATTGGGGTGATCATGTGTGTCTTGGGATGAAAGCTGACAAACTAGAAGGCGAATCTTCTCTTTCTATAAACTCTGACAGTTTTGGGACATCCTGGTGGACTTCGAGGTCATGTCGCCTCCTATACTCGCCTTCTTCCTTGACTGAACCAATGGTTCTTGTCAGGATATGAGGTTGCTTAGGTTCGAGCTTTTTCGTCAGGTTTTCCCTGTTTAGATTGGTATAAAGGGCTTCTGAACGATCGATAGTACAATATTAGCGGATCTTGGCCCTTTGTGGAAATGACCCTCTTGTTGCAGATGTCCTTAGTCAGTTGGTAGGCCCATTCTAGTCTGGTGGCTCTGTGTTTGAGAGCTACCGTCTCGGCGTTGGTGTGCTCGATCCATTCCCCCAGATGTTCGAAAGCATTCACATTGTGGATCAGCTTCTCCCCTATTCTTATCTCATAATGTATAATATATTAACTTATTTATGTTTTTGTTTATTAAATACTTTTTCCTCTAAGACGAGACTCGTGAACTCGCCACTTCTGCTATGATATTCTTAGCGTGGATTCTGCTGTGCGGTCAAAATGACACCTCAATCAGTCATCGGGTTTCCGTGCCAATTTAGACAACGGATAAAAATGTACGAGTCTGAGAATGAATGAAGTCCAGTTGAAAATGTTTCGAGCGGAGAAGTTTCACGAAAAGATTTCACATGAAAGAAAGATACAAATGATAGTTGGGTGAATAAGAGGAGGAGAAGGAGAGAGAAATGAGAGAGAAGAAATCTCAACGCTGCAATTGGAATTTTTTTGCTCTTCTCTCTTTTTTTTTATCAACTATATATATCTTTCTTGGAAGGAGAAAAAGAAGAAAGAAAGAGAGAGAGAGAGAGAAATCTATTGGAACGAAAAATGAAAAGTGAAAAATCTAAATCTGACGAAAGAAGATCGATCTTTCTCAAATTTGTAATTTAAGACTTTAGGAAGAGAGGAGAGATGTTTGAGAGAGGTTTGGTCGAAACTAAATGTGAGTTTGAAGGAGTGATGGAGAGGAGCCGAGGAGGAGTCTGATGATTATTTTTTTGGTTTTTTGGTCTTTGCCGAATCTAAGTTTTGTAGGTTGTTAAGGTTTTAAGATGGCATCACGATTTACTCTTTAATAATTATTTGTTATGTAGTGAATCTGTAGTTTTCCAGGAAGAGGAGAGAGTCAGCTCTAGAGAACACATTCTAATTTATCCGCCAAAAGCTTGAGTTATACTCTTCTTTATTGTTTTAATTGTAGTTTCTGTTGGAGATCTTTCTTTATTCTTGCTTTGTAGACTCTTAGCGATGATATTGATGAGTGAGTTCCTTATGTTATTGGAAACTCCGAGGAGGAGCAATAAGATGATTATTTTTGGATTTGCTTTGCGAGTTTTAGTAGTACTCGAATTTTGCATGTGTTTTTTAAGGTTTTAAGATGGCATCACGAGTTGTTTTTATTTACTCAGAAGCGTGTTAGTTAATTAATTATTTGTTTGTAAGTGAATTATGATGTTTGTAGTGAATATGTAATTTTTTGTTTTCCAGTTTTGTTTGAAGTCAGCAATTGAAATTTTTAAATTTGTGCTCCAGTTTCTCTCTCTCGACTCCCGCTGTCGTGAGCTTTTTTTTGTGACGTCAGCTAGAACTCTGTTTATTCTTTTTGCTTTCTGCTTTTTTTCGTCACATTCTAATTTATCCGCCTTGGAGTACGAGTCGGCTTTTTCTCGATCACGTTTACAAGTTTATACTACTGTTAACACTTCTTTATTGTTTTAATTTTGTAACCTTTATCGATCCAGTTTCTGTTGGTTTCTTTTCCAGGTCTCTGCTGTTTTTGTACTTTATTCTTGATTGTTTTGTTGCAAATGGATGTTGGTGGTGTGACAATTTATGAAGTTACACTCTTTTAGGTCTTAGCGACATTATAGACGAAGATTATAATATTACCGGATGGGTGGTGCTCCCAGGTTTTCGCCTTCTAGAGCTGTTCCCTGTCATTCCGCTTTTATATGCAGGAACTGTTAGCTTCTCCTTAACATAACAGCTTAAGTCATACAATCACTGCTTTGACAGCCCTATATCGTGTATCGAACAATAATAAACTCACTTGGAGATAAATTATGACAATTTAATCAGTTGATGGATGTTTCAATTATTTTATTTATCACCTTGCTGTGTTTATTTGTTTATTTAAACGATTGCATTTGGTTGAGAAAGTAGTGAAAGGGCTTGAGAATATCTTTTGGTGTCGCTTCCTTGAATGTTTGTTTAAGCACTTTTAAGACTTTAATCGTAATCACGTGGGTCGGAAAGGTACTTTATACCTAGAAAATTGGCGATTTATTGTTTTTGTTTTAGGAGAAAACAGGTGTTCTCAGTCGGGAGGTCGGTAAGGAGGGCCGTGAAAAGCTTAAGCTAACTTTTTGGGGAGAGGGGAAAAACTTTTAAAGAACTTAACAAGGTGGGATGGCATGGAGTCAACTGGAGGCGGAGGAGGAGGAGGAAGGAAAAAAGAAAGCGAAGGGAAAATCAAGAGCGGTTCAAAAGTGTATGGGCCGAAAGTCGTAAGAAACAGGCATAATAAGGGGAAACAGTCCCTTTGGGAAGATATAATGTCAGACTGTCTTCTATAATTGCCCGACATTCAGCTCATTTAGCCCCGGGACTTATTTCTCTTCCTTTTCCCGTTGCATTTGTACGTTGGATCAGACAATGGCTCTTTTGGTTGGGTCTCAACCGAAAGGTTTTTCTTTTGTTCGGGACACTAATTATTATTTCAGCCCCCGATCTTCTGCCTCCCGTTTCCCCAGGAAAGTTTTGAAATTCTATCACTCTCTCTCGCTTTTTCCCCGAGCACTTCTCTCTCTCTTTTCTCTTTCTCCATATTGTTTCACCTTGGGAAAATATAATTAATGAAGAAGA
The DNA here is from genome assembly GCA_016920875.1 of Columbicola columbae. Taxonomy (NCBI): domain Eukaryota; kingdom Metazoa; phylum Arthropoda; class Insecta; order Psocodea; family Philopteridae; genus Columbicola; species Columbicola columbae. The sequence continues at coordinate 2,507,405 of JADMLL010000007.1, read as the reverse complement.
GAAACGAAAGTCGGTTCCGAGGAACGCACCTTTTGTATTTTCATTCGTGGTATTCAATTTCAAAATTTTCCAATTTTCTCTCGGAAAAATAATAATAATGGTATTGATTGAAGAAGGAGATAAAAGCTCTGAGGAGAATTGAATGGAAGAGAGAGACGGGGGTGGGTCTACGGGATGGGCGGAAAGAGCGGTTTCGAAACACTTTTATCCGAATTTGAGTCTTTTAAAGCCAAGTTTTCGAATTTTAAAAATAAAAGTGAATGGAGGAAAAGGAAAAGCGCGAACTGTGACGGTGGTAGGGGGAAAAGGGTGGGAAAATTTGTAATTTTGTGAGTGTTTCTTCTTTTCCAATTCAGTTTTGATTTTCGATAAAAAACGATGTCGTATAGCTCGAGATTATGGACTGGTGAAGAGAGGTGACTTTGTCACAAGTTGATTTATTTTTGTTTTCTTGATGAAATCATGCTCTACGAATTTTATATCTTATACAGGTGCTTGAAGAGGGTCTGTGAGGAAAGAGGTTAAGATGATTTTTTATGACTATGACGTTAAGATTTTTAAAGAGGTTGTTTAAATTTTCTTCTTTTTGGATGTCAGGGTCTTCGTATTTACGTTCGTATGTAGGTACGTTTCTCTGGCGGTTTGTATATCGGGCATTTGAAGATTAGGTGTGCAAGCTTCTCTGGCTCCTGGGAGTCACACTCTTCGCTGGTATCATTTTGGTCCACTTGTATAAGTGTATTGACCGCAAATTTGGTTAACCAATCTGGTTGAAGTATGTTCACAGGGAGACATTAATTATTTCTCTTCGCTGATTAGAGGGTGCAATATTAGGTTGTAGCTGGATTTTTGAATTCTTTCTAGATCCTCTTGGTTAAGTTTCTTCCAGTGTTTTTCCTTCCTTCCGAATTTAACTGAATTTTTCGATAGAATGCAGCGATCCTTTCTTGACAAAACAGAAACAAAGTTGAGCTCGGTAAATTGAAGGACATTAATTAATATAAGAATGATGTTAGTTAGAAGTTCCAAAAAAAAGAGAAGGGAAAAAAGTAGACATACGTAAAGGTCTTCTGTGAACGCGGGAGAAAAGTGTAAAGGATGAAAGGAAAGAGAAGTTTGGGTCTCGGGAAAAGTGAATGTAACATAACGAAGGAAAAATTCAAAAGCCTTTCAAGTCTGCACTCGAAAAAAGAGAATTTCGCTGCCGAGAAGATGTAGAAAAAAAGCATTTTGAACATTTAAATTCAATTTAAAAAAAGAGTCTAATTAACTTTTTTTTATTCATGTGAAAAGTTCCTCATTAAAAGGTTTATAGAAAAAAGAGAGAGAAGGATGAAGGTGAAGAGAGTGGAGGAGAGAGAAAGGGATGAAAAAAAAGCTCTTTTGACGATATCCAAGCCGTAATGAAAACATATGAAGTTTTTTTCAGGCCAAACACACGGCGGAAGCCATTTTGAGTTCAATTTCAATTAAATTGTTCTTTTAGTTGTCGCCACTGGAATTCCAGTTTCAAGAAAGAGGAAAAAATGAAGCTGGGGGTGTTTGGTTTTTATTAACACAGAAAAGGTTAAAGGAGTGATTTAAAGAACGCATGAGCATTAATCGGGGTGTTTTAGAACGGAATATTGATGCTTGCTGCTGGAGGAGAGTCCTGAACAGGTAGACTGGATTCACATAGTTATAGTTCTCCTTAATTTTGTTGATGGAAAATAAGCCCAGTACCAGGTTAGGTTGTAGTGGGTGTTTTCTTATCTCATACATACACACAAAAAATATTCAAAGTTCCTATTTTGATGAAACTTTATTTTTACAACATTGAATACAAGATTAACGTTTCCGGGTGTATACGTTTGCTCCGGTAAAAAGTATGACCACATTTAATTGAATTTTCATTCCGTTGCTGATGACTCTTCATCCCCTGAAAGTTTTTCGTAGACGTGGAACAACTTCGGAAGAGATATCCCTTCAATTTCCCTGTAGAAGCTAAAATGAGTCCGAGAAATGGTGGAGATGGTTTCAAAGGTCTCGACAAATAATTCGGTGAAAATGGGTTGCCACAAAACACTCGTGAGTCGTTAACTGCAAAATTTGCGTCCTCTGACCATTTGGATCTTGGCCGACAAACACCATGCCAGCCTCTTCTAATTTCTTAACATAATCTGTGTTTACCTCATATCTGTGTCGATGTCTCTCTGCTATTTTGTCTTTGTTCCGTAAATTCAGGACGATCTTGGTATACAGATAGTCATGTTCATTTGTTCATGAAAAGTTTTTGAACTTAAATTTGGTTTTCAAATGTTAGGATCATATTAGAGGAAAAAATTCCAAGGACTATAGTAAAAGATTTTCTTCTCAAGTGTCGGTAGCAAATGCGTTAAGAAAATAAATATACAAAAATGGTCATTTAGTTTTAGACTGTATGAACTGATATTATAGATTGTTGGTATAATAATAGTCAGTTATTTTCAGGCTGCTGGCTTCGAGTGACTTTTGAGCTTAAATACTCCACTGTTCAAAGGTTCCAAATCTCAGACTTCCCCAATCTCGCTTTCGAAACCTGTGGAGGGTGCAGAATTAGGAAGTCTAAAAGCATGAAAATTTTACGGCTGGTAAAAAACCCCTGGAAAATTTTAGCTTAGCTTAATTTTATTGCTTAAACATCCCGTAAAAATAAAAGGGTTAAAATTAAATTTCATTCCCAATTAGTGGACTCTCGGACGTGGAACGAGGAAAATATGGTTGTAACAGGGAGGGTATGAAGCCCTGGGTGGGATCGAGGGGTTAGGAGAGGATATACAGGGAGGGATCGACCGACAAGGAAAAGAGGTGGAAGAAAACTGGGTAAATATTACGTCTTAATTAACAAATAATAATATTTTTAGTGGAATCTCCAGCCGAAAACCGGAAACTTGTTTTGATTATCCAGAAATGAAAACGTCAAAGAGGGATGAGAGGAGTTGAAAGAGAGGAAAGAGAAACAGACGGGAGAGAGAGAAGAAAAAAAAAAACAAATTAATCAAACTCTAATCTCATTAAATGCTTTATTTAATCCCTCGTCAAATGGGAGGAGGAAGAGAGAGGAAGAGGAGCGGGACGTGAAAATTTGTGAAAATTCAAAAGGAATGGTAAAACCTTTTTTCATTTCGTTCCTCTTCCTGCCCCTCTTCCCCCGACACAAAAACTTCATTCTATGGAGATTTAAAAACCCGTCGGCCTCGTCCATTAATCTGGAAAACTAAATAGGACCTCGAGGTTAGTCTCTTAAGTGGTTCTTGAAAGTAAAGTTGCGGCCTTTCTGCCTTCCGATCGTCGGATTTAAAAGGACAAATGTCTGAGCATTTGTCACGAGGTCTCCTTCCCACGAACTGTTCGCCCTCTGAAAATCGAAACCTCTCTTTATTATGAAAAGCCTAAAAAGACACTCAAAAGACTGAACATTTTTGAGAGACATTGTCTAAAGCAGAGGTTCCTAAAATTTTTTGTGTCGTAGACCCTTTGCTGTTTTTCGGTTTTGGCTAGACCCCCTACTTACCTGATATCAATTTTTGTAAATTTCTCACTGTAATGAAGTAAATTTTTTGCTTCATAGGTAGTTTTATAAATAATGTATATTATAAGATATTATGGTGTAAGTAAAAAAGTACTATTAGTGTATGTTGTGATCCACTATGGTGGACCCCCATTTTCATTTCATGGACCCCTAAATTTTTTTTCGATTATGTAGACCCCTTGCAGCTTGTCGATGAGAGTCGATATATACCACTTTGGGAATCATTGGTCTAAAGGAAGCGTATTGTAGAGTCGAGTGGTATCCAGTGATCCTTCCAGCACTTTCGAAGGGTGAGGTTTGTGTTTTCTGTCACCACAAAGCAGAGCCGGAACGCTTGTATCTTGAAGTATCTGTAGTTTAATAATATTAATGGCAATCAAAAGACTGTAGGGATAGTTTTAAATTTGTAAAAGTGACGCTTTGGAACACCAGCCTAAAGAATTTGGAAGGGTTTGGACAACGATAACAGAACCTTTCGCCACCTTTTTCCTAAATTAGCAATTGTTAAAATTTTAAAGAGAAAAAAAATGAGGAGAAAATAAGAGCAAACGAGAAACACACAGAAAATCAGGGGAAGAAAATCAATTGAACAGGGAGAGAAAAAAAACTTTCTACTAAACGGGGGGCAAATGGGGGGGGGGCGTTGTATTTGTAGCAACCAAAAGCAATAACAATAAATTAAGAAGACGATATCTTCTGGAATACACAAACTTTTTTTCTTTTATCTCGATCCGAATACAAAGAGCATTTAAAAATGTTCCTGCGTCGATTTTTTTCCCTCCTCGTTTCCGATAACCCCTAACGAAAATAAATTCAGCTTTATATTACTACATACTAAAATACCTTCGACATATTTATATAAAACCAGTTGGAATTTCAAACAGATAACCCGCTCACGATATTTCTCTCATACACCTGAGACCTTATCCTTTGTTAATCTTGAACAGAACAAAAAAGTTTTTATTTTAAGAATAGATGGAAAGGGAAAGTTTAAACCCCCATCATGTCACTGAAAGAAAAAGCGTTGAGACATATTTAAAGATAAAATATAGGTACCAGACGGACTGTGAGACTATTCTTTCTTGGCTTAAAGGCTCAAAACTACTCCTCTTTATTTGTGGGAGTAAGGTGCAAAGAGAAGAGCGAGACCTGGAAGAGATGCAACGTACAAATACTGTGGTGAATATGGAAGCTAAAAGCTTTATATGTTCTCCTTGTCAAAACAGGAACGGATGGTGGCATATAGTGGTAGGAGGAAGGTTGGTAGAAAATTTGAGCTTTGGGGGTGAAGGCATAGTCTAAACATAAACGACAAAAATTCAACAATAAGACTAGGCTAGTTTATGTACTGTTCGAAGAGGGTAAGAGAAAAGGCGCGCGACCTAGATGAATGTGCACACCCAAACGTGCATGGTTAGCACTGGCGTAATTAAACGGACAATTGGCAGACAAATAGCTGATAAATATGTAGATCCTAAAAGGGATTTGTAATTTAGTCACAATCAGTTTAGGATTGGATCCAGTATATAGATGTAATAACAGTCGAAAGTATCCTTTACAGATGTCCCAGTTCCTAAGGGAGTATAGAGTACAACTCCTCCCTACCATGCGAAGTCAGTTTGAATGTTTGGCGAATGGTCGTGAGGTGATATTAAAATGTTATACTATACCTGCATGTTGTGTTGCTCATTTTATAAAATCTACAAAAATTATATTAAAAAAATTTGTAGACTTCCGTAGACCACTTCTCTTTCTTCTCGTGAGCTATTTTTTCATCCCAAACTCTCAAGAACACAGTAGTCTTGCTCCTCTTCGGCTCTTCTCTCTCTTTTTTTCTCACCTTTTCCAAGCCCTTCCTGAGTAATCTTGCAACGTTGGAGAAGGTTTAAGGTATTGCTCCAGAGCCTGTTTCATCTCTTGACTCTTGTATCTTCTTTCATTTCCTGCTATTATTTTATTCTCCGTTTACTTTCCCCGACGGTGTTCATCACTTAATCGGATGGCCTATTTTGATCTCGCTTTCTTCAACTTCTCTGGTTCTGTGACTCTGCAAGAATCACTTTGTTCCTTCACACCCCATTTTCTGTATAGTCCATTTCCTTTCCCACTTCGATTTTCTTACTCCTCAAAGCTTCGTTTTTCTTTTTCATCAGCTACAGCTTACAGCCTAGTTAACACTGCTTAATTTTTGTCTACCGTAACAGTGGCGACCAGTTTTTAATTCTGCTTTCTCCAATATTTCTAGTTTTAATTCTTTTTAGAAGTTTAGAATATTTTTTTCTTAAAAGAGGGAGAGAGAGAGAGTTGGAGAAATGTAGACGAATAGAAGAAAATACGTTTAGCACGAAAGGGAATAAGAGAGAGAGAGAGAGAGAGATAGTATTGTTTGGCTCGTAAGCTTCCTCTCCGATCTTCCCGTTTCCTCCGTTTTTTCTTTTTCCTTCGTTTTGCGAAGACAAACCTTTTCTTGCCATTAACTTTTATGAAGAAACTTTTTAGTTTTATTTTTAACTTTCCTCGTTTTTTCCTTTCTCGGGCACTACAAAATTGGAAACATATTTTCCGGCTGACGGCATTGTTTTCACCTAACTTTCGTTCCCCTTCTCCTTCTCCGTTTTTTTTTCTTCAAAATCTCTGACCCCAAACAGAATGAAGAAGAGAGGGAGGAAGAGGAAGGAGACAGAAGGAGGATGAGAAGAAAAGAAAACAAATGGAAAAAGCGAACGGGAAAACGTTAAGAAAATCCTACGAGAGGATTATTATTCAAAAGCGACTTTCTTTAAAGCTTAGGCTCGGATTGCGGGCGTTCACTTAACAATTTTCCACCTGGTCGTTGTAAATAGTTCATGTTTGCCTTATGGATGATTTGATTTTTTTTAAGTGTAAATTTCCTCTTAGTTTTCCCGGCTCTGTGTGGAAGGTTGGGAAGACGAGCGAGAGATTGGATTTATTTATTTATTTTGTTTTACATTTATTTTACGTTTTTAATTTTGGAAATTCGTTTCGTGTTCGGGGTATTTAGGAGCGTTTGGCGCGCCAGTGAACATTGTTTTCCTCCCATTCTCACACCTTCGACTGACTGTTTTAATTTTTATTCGAAATCTGAATTTACGGATGAAGGGCTTCTGTTTTGATCAGTGACTTTTTGAGGGTCATGAGGGTTGGTAGTCTGCCTTAAATTGGACGGTTAAAAGTTAATATTAGTCGGCGATCACGTGGCTTTGTCAATAATGCTGCCATGTATGGACTGACCGGAGACTTATAACATCTATGGTCGAGTTAAAAAGGATAATAATAATAAAATAATGCAACTCCTACTTAAGGCATAGGGCCGCTGTGAAAGAGGGCCATTGATTTCTAAATTTTTTCTATCTCGGTAGGCCTTTTTCGAAGAGTGTGTTTCAACCATTTTCTTTTGAGTAGTCCTTTTGTGGCAGGTTTCTAATTGCAGCGTTTGGTAAAAACCTGTGCTTGGAGTAGAAGAAGGATATATATTATTATTATTATATTATATATAATATAATATTATTATCGCAGATATGTTGCGCCATTTGCCCTTTACATTTTCTTGTACGTTTATTTTCCTCCTCTACCCCTCCTCGCTTCATTTCATGTATTAACATTATTCCATTGTAGCCGTACGTATCAATTTACCAGTGTGTTGACACAGTTGCAAACTTACCAGCAGCTCCCACCTTATTCTTTCTAGGATTAAATTTGTATTTTTGTCCATCTGCAAGAGGATCACAGCAATTGCGTTGGGTCAAACTTAAATTAATTTCTTTCTTTTTCCTCTTTCGTGAAATTTTAACTTTTTACTCCGAGAAGTCATTTTCTAACCACCAGAACCCCTCATTTCTCCTCCTCCCTATTCCTCTCTTCTAATCCAGTCAATAAAGTTAAACAAAAGAAAGTTTTCTCCTTTTTCTTTTCTTTTTTTTCTTTTTTTACTCCGACAAAACAATCCGCCCCGTGATAAATGACTATTTTTCTCCCTTTTCTTTTGCCAATTACTCTTTTCTCGGTCGCGAATTTTTTAAGTTGTTGTGACTTGGCCCATTTTTTTGTCCTTGTCCTTTTCTATATCAACGACCTGGATCACAGATTTCTGATTTGATGATTGCCAAAACGAAATCCGAAGTCTGTGCGCTGGTTTTGCGAATATCGATTTTACGTCTTTCCCTTTTCCTTCTCTCCTCTTCAACTTGTTTTGTGTCCAATAAGAATTTTCTGTCTGCTGGAATTACCGGAGGGGAGGAGGTATATTGACCCATTTGGCAAATTGTATCTGTAAAGATTATGAAAAATCAATTAAACCAATACTAAGGAACAGTTATGGATGGGTTTTTGATAGTCAACGCGTAGAACAAGGGATAGCTTCAATTACCTGGAAGTTCCAAGTCTATTCCTTGAAGAGTCACTGTAGTTTTGGAACTAAGGCGAGGGAGAGGATTTCAACTCACGAACATAATTTTTATAGTCAAACGCTTGAGCTCTATAACTCCCAAGCCAAAAAATTCGGATCAATGGGACGTAGACGAACTGAGAAAATGTACAGAAACAATCGAAAGAATAGCAGTCTGGAATTAAAATTGAAACCATCACGGAGCAACTACACAATTACTTACTCATTACATTAATCAGTTTAGAACTGTTACAGAGTCATCAAATTCCTGTCCACTACACCAAATTACAAACACCCCCCCCCTTCATTCAAAACAGTGGCACTTCTTTTAATACAAAAACCTCTCCACTTTGCTTAGTGACAAAATAAAGGGAAACACAAACTCGCGAACCTAGGCCTAAAAGGCGACGCAGCACGCCCCGGAGGCAAAAACACTTTACAAAAAAAACACACATACACACATTCGCGTATAAAAAAGGAAAGATGAAACGATAATCTAAAGCCTTTGTTACAAACCCAATCCACCCTCTCTGAAAAAATAACTCGTGCAAAACACACAGACTTTGTGTGAAAAAGCTCGTCACACGTGCGATAAATTTCCACGTGTAACCAACACAACAAAGAACGTGTTTCCAAAGTTTCATCGCCCAAATATTCATTTCTGATTTGAGTAAGAAAACCCGAAAATCTGTTTTCACTCGTGCACCCTTCCCGTCGCAAGGCCAATAAGCTTGAAAATAAGAAATAAAGGTGTGAAGTTGTGGTATAGTACAGTATAAATTGGCTTAAAAAGTATTGTTGAGAAAAATAGAGGAGATAAGGAAAGGCCATCAACCTCAACTCTTATCCATTCTATCTTAAGTTTCTTCCTTCCCCCCCCTCTCCGTATGTCCTTTTTAAAATTATAGTTTCAATAATGTTACTTTGTTGCGCGTAATTGACAAACTTTCTCTGACTAAAACAAAGTCCCGACGAATCCAGAAGAAGGAAAAAGAAAATTTGTTTTCTCCGAGACCATTTTTATCAGGGAAATGTGTTGGGGAGTCTCCAAACGAGGTGAAAAAAATTCGAGTTGTTCAAAACTTGTTTAAATTTTCTTTTTGGACTTTTGTATTTTTGTGTGGAAATTTTTCTTTTATACTCGAACCGCTCATTACTTTATAGGTATTCTCCTACACAGTCACTCACTTTTTAGATGACAAAATGAAAGACTGGATAAAAGACCTACAGACTCAAGACTCTTGCTCGTAATTAAGCTTACAAAGTACTGTACTCGAATAGAGTGTCCCGTCAAACATAGCGACGTAAATTTTAACAACTTGGACAGTCAATACAGACCAAATAATGAAAGTAATCACGGATGTAGAATAATTCCAAAAAATGTAAAATTTGGAGACCCCATCCTTTAGACTGAATCTCTAGTCACATCCAATATCTTATCCTGGAGTTGAGACACTGGTCTGTTTCCTGGATACAAAACACATTTAAGGCCAGACCAACTAATTAATGCCTTGCTTAGAGACAGATGGTAGTCAACATAGGAGAAAAAATGTAAATAAAAAAAAGAAAGGTGAGAATATCGCCGAAAGACAAAAACACGATAGGACGCATAATTCCACAACGAGAACTACAAAACCAAGAGAGAGAGAGAGAACACGAAATTAATTCCAGCCGTTTCTGATGACGAAACAAAACGACCAAACGCAGTCCAAAAAACTAAATGAAAACATGGAGATGACAGCTTTGAAAATTCGTCGCCGCCATTGTGTTTGTGTGTTGATGATGTATTTTAACTTTCTTCTTAAAAGTAATTCGAATTTTTCGAGTTATTGGCAGAGTTTAAAGCCATCCACATTCGACGCCTAGAAAAGGAGACTTATTCCTCCTTCTCCTCCACTTCAACCCCAAGCCTTTCTCTCAAAATTCCAAATTTTTTTCTCTTTGATTCTTCTTAAGCTTCACTTAATATATTTTTATTGTTCCTGAAATCGGGTCAGGAAACCATCAAATGCCATTTAACAATTTTATGCGCCATTTGGTTTCGATTTAAAGACCGAAAAAAAATTCTTCTTCTTTTCCTTCCTTAATCAAAAGAAAGAGAAAGAGGAAAAGAAGAAGAAAATTCGAAAGTCAAAAAAAGAAACCACTCGTCGTGAGGCAACTCTCATGAAGCTCTGTTTTTACATTTTCTCATTCCGAACAGGACTGTTTAACAGTCAGAGCGTTGTGACCAAACAAAACTAGACCGGAAGTAAAGGAAAAGAAAGTGAAACGGAAGTTTAGAAAAAAAAATAGAAAACGATTTGAACGGTTAAATTGCATCTCAAGTTTTAAACCTTCGGCTATAAACCAGAACAAATTTTCCTTTCCGAAGAGCCCGACCGATTCCTCTTCATTAGAACCCTTTGGCCAACCTTCTAAACCGTTTCTCTCCCCGGAGTTCCACCAAAAGCGGAACAAATATTCCTTTCAACGATCTCTCTCTTTTCTCGTTCGATTTTTAAAATCGAGAGAAAAACGATTTTCCTCATTTTCTCGCCTCTCTTCCGGACCTTTATTTCAGCCCTCTTCTTCCTCTCGCTCTTGCTCTCTGTCTCTTCATCTTCTCCCCCGAAAATAAATAAATAAATACTGAGCGTTGTTTTAAGAGGGCCTCGTCTTAAAACTGCTCTTCCATAAAATATGATTTCTTTCATAGTTTTATGGTCGGCTGTGGCTGAATTTTTCCTCTCCTTTTATTCCCATATCGCCCTACCGAAAAAAAAATGTCTGCCGCCCAATCCTCAAATCAAATAAATGTCTTTCCAATCTAATGATTACAAATTCAAGATTTGCCGCCAATCTCTCGAGTTGCTTTTGTCTCTAGTTATATCTGTGAAAGCTAAATATGGGATAGAGTTGGAACTTAGGCCCCAAACTAACAAGAGTTTTCTTCGAAACTATTGGATGGGTTTACAAATATACAGGACTGTTCGAGAGAGAAGTTCGATACATGTGGAAAGTAAAGGGTATAGACATGTCCAGAAAATGAACGGTATGCAGGGAGGCAAGACTGTTTAGTTTTACCGCCTTCGAAGAACACAAAAGGGGCAGGTTACTCATATACCGAGTCATCGCATGACTTGGATCAAACTACCCTCGTGACAAATTGTTTACAATTGTTCCATGACCCTCTTGAGGCCGCTGAGTATCTTTGGACATGGGTGACCCTGAGTAACCTCGGGCATTAACAGCCCCGGTCATTCATTACACATGGCTCAAGTTGGTCTCTAGCTAATCGGAAGATGGTTAGAACTCCATACCAATAACAAACTTCTCAAGTACGAAATCTATCGTGATACTCATTTAGTCATTGGAGACTCAACTCCGGGGTTCCTCCGCCAACTTCAAGCTAAAAATCCTTGAACTCTTCCGCCACAAGTCCCCGCCAACAGTCATAACCATTAGGTGTCTTAAAAGCTTCAGTTACTATGACGAAATATTTTAAAAATGAGAAAGCTTTGAAGTTTTATCAGTCATTCTAAAGACACTTTCGTTTAGTATCTTTTCGTAAGCATTCGACTTACACTTCGAGTTAAAAAGGAGGAAAATGGAAAAGTGAGTTCAAACAAGTAAAGAAAATGACGAATTAAAAATTTTCCGGTAAAAGTTAAATTTACTTAAATAACGGAAATAAGTTTTTGAATTCAGATGTTAAAGGGCTCAACTGGGGAAAAAAGTTTTTTTTGCGTTTTCTTCTCCCGGAAAATTCGTTTTCAAATCATAATTAACCAAATTATAATCCGTTTAGTCATAACATTTGCTTTTCTTGAAAGAAAAACATTTTAGAAAAGAAACTCTCAGGTTCGGAGAGGATCTTTGGTCGGTGCTTGAGTGTTTCGTTGCGCAAACTTTTCAGTTTGAAGTATAGTGTTTCTGTAGGTATATTGATAGCCCTTTTATAATTATAAATTTAGAGTACTAATCGTACCTTAGCTGTTTTTTGAGTTTGTGTGTGAGGAAAGAAAACTTCAAAAAATTACACAAAAGGGTGCGCAACATTCAAAACAAAGATGACAGTCAAAGAACAACTCTGGTTACTATCGTTCCATGTAGCTATTAACAAAAGTGAGCCATCTCTGCTTAAAATCACAAAGGTACTAAAAAAATGGAAACAAGAACATTAAAACTAAAAATTAATTAAAGAAAAGAATTAAATTCTTTTCGTAAAAAAAAATCCAACCCCAAGAAAAGCATAAAAAGCCTCCCTCGTCTCAAACGGGAAAAAATTAAAGGGAAAGAGGAAGATGGGAAATGAGAGAGAGAGACGTCAGAGACGCCGCCTTCTAAGATGTAGCCAGAGGGAAGGAAAAAAACTGAAGAAATTAGAAGAGCAGGGGCGAAGCAATGGCTCCGGGGGAGGAGGAGGAAACGGAAGAAAAGGTTTTAGTTGTTTCAACAAGTGAAGATATGTTTTCACATAATGAATAAAGTTTCCGCCTTTGGTTATGCAGAGCTTTAATTACAATGTGAACCAATTACCTTCCACCCATCCTCCCACTCCCGCTTCCTCTTTTTGAATTCTTTGCATCTTGATCTTAACATTCCGATGATATGCAAGCTTTATGCATGATATGCTCTCTTTCTCTTTGATCACTAGTGGAAGCCATGTGGATGACTGAGCGTTTAATGTGCTCCTCATGTTTATTTCTTTGCGGTCCTTTACTACATCTACCTTAAATAAGTCAGGTGGAAAACCAACGATTCCGCTAGCTTTACGGTTTAGAAACCTCAAGTGTGCCAAAATCTACATCCGGTTATATCAAAAACATAAAAGCCAAACTCCCGACGAACTGTATCTGAACTTTTTTTTGAAATTTTTTTCCTAGGTTCTTAAGCTTGGAAACGAAACAAGTTGGTTGGTGTACCTGAGAAATCAAATTTTGTTGTCGTTGGGAAAATTCTAGGAGAAAATTAAGAAAGACGAGAAAATAATTTCTCTTTCCTCACTTCCACCTCCCCGTCCTTTCTTCTCCCCTACACTCCCCCGGAGAAACACGAGACTTGTTTGTAACATGAGTCCTTGGCCAGATTTTGATTCCATTATGTCAGCAAAAAGAGGGTCCGGCACGTTTTCAAAGTTAACCAACATTTTCTTTTTCTTTCTCTAAATCTTTTGGGACATTTTTTTTTTATGTCAGAGGGACGGGAGGAAATGAAGTTTCATCCGAAAAGCACAGTCTCGAACCTTTGGGAGCTTTTTTGGTTGTGTTAGTTTGCCTCGAACGTTGTTGAAATCCCAGTCGAGATATTGTGTTTTGGAGGAGACTGTGGCGGAGTTGGAGAGAAGGATTTCTTGGTGAAATTTAGATTCATTGGCAGGTAGAAAAAGAAAGAGGGGAGCTTAATGTAGACGTATTTGAGTTGAGAGGAAAGGAAGCGAGATGAAGCACGAACTCCCATTTACCGGAGGAAGATAAAACTGAAAAGAAGACAACAAAAGTACGTCTGAAACCGTAAGCGCATACTTAAAAGGAATTACTGACTGATGGAATTGAATGCTCCCCGGAAAATTTTCGGGAAAGCTGTGGCCTGAGTGGGGAAACGTCTAAAAGGGAAAGTTCCCGTTTATGGAAAATCGATGTTACACGTCAAAGAATGAGAAACCTTTTCTACTTTCTTTTTCTCCCCCATCCTCCGATGCAGAAATTCTTCTGGTAAAGCGCAGTCGGTAGCGTGTCTCGTTGATCCGTCTTCTTCATGTACGTGAATGTGCAGAAATTTGTCACGTTTGAGGGTGAGAAAACTTTTTTTTGAAACAAATAAAACAAAAGAGTCATTTTTCAGCCGTGATGGGGGTGGGGTTAAGGGAGGCAATATATTTTAAAGGATTTTTTTCAGATTCACGTAAAAGTCTTGGGGAAACAGAAATTTGTTTGTGAAGGTGATTTGAGGGTGTGAGAAAAAGAAGATTCATTTCATTTTTAATGCGACATAATTTTATCGTATTTTCTTGGTGCTTACTGTATGAAAAATCAAAACTCACCATAGAATCTCTTTTATCGAATGAATACCACTTGACCAATCTTAATGTAATATAACATATTAGACCTTTATTTCGCCCGAAGCATTAAAGACGTGTAAACAATTTAGTGAACAATGGTGCATTAACTGGTGCACGTTTTTGGACTCTGAATTTTGAGTCGTTTTGACTTTTAATTGTCATTTTGAGGTTTCAATCTATTTTGGTTTAAAAATGTTTAAGGAAGTGTATATAAATGGTTGAAGAGAACGTATGGGTGTATAAATTTGAGGAAAATATAAATTAGTAAAAATATATGTAATTGTTAAAGAACAAAGTAAATAATTTATGAATGTATAGTTAGGTGTCTCAAAAATAAAAATAAAAAAATTATTTTTGAGACGCATGTTCTCTTAATTTTTTATAATGATGTTAAAACGATCGTAGGTAAGATTTCAAATACTTGGGACGACATGAACCCTTGCCGAAATATCGTACTGCTTGTGAGCCTAATGCTTGTGGCCTTAATCGAAAGTTAGCTCCAACTACTGTACCGTGTCCTTGTTTATCGGAATATTCATCATCGTCATCCGGGTAGGGTAACTACCCTTATTATATCGCCAGTTTTTCGGCGCCAAAAACCTGCGAAAACATTTATTGCTTTCCCGTCTTTGTCCTTTTGGGTATTGACAACATGGTTTGTTATACTGCGGGATTTATTGTTCGAATTGGACAAAATATTCCTATTTTGTCGGTACCCTTCTCGAAATTCCAAACATAGGGCCTTGGCGGCCTGGGTTATTACATATCTGTCTGACATGGTGGGTGCCAAATTCATTTTTTTCTTTGGTGGATGCTTGGTTGTATTCAATAGCTTTGCGTCAGACACGAAGAGACAATCCCATTTTACTTTCTGTTTGCACAGTCATAAAATTTTTATAGGTTTTTGTCGATCGGGGGTATGAGCGGAGCGAGAGAAATAGGAAAAGAATCGATTGTAAAAGAGGAATGGCGCGAGTCATTAATCTCTTTCGAAAATCGTTTGAATAGAGAGACAGAATCAATGCAGAAATAAGCGAGAAGAAAAAAAGAAAGGAAAGAAACGAGAAATAAGTTGAAAAACGTGAAAAAGCTTTTTTACTGACGAAGTAGAAATGAAAGAGGCGATGAAGTGAGGGAAGGGGGTCGGGGGGTGGTGGTAGTACAATGAAGAAATGGATGAAAAGAAGGTGGGAGAAGTAGAGGAGGAGTATGAGGAGGTGGTGGAAAACTAGAAGACAAAATAAAAAAGAATGAGCGTGTCATTTAATAAAAAACAAAATTTCGGAGCCGCGAAAATATTAGGTGAATTGCTGAGGGTTTTTGAGCGAATCTCATTTTCCTGGCATGGTGGTGGGTTTGGAGTGAAGCGTGTGCATGTGAGCGTGGAAATCTCAAGGGAGAGACACACAATCTAAAATATTTAGGGAGGCAGGATTAAATAAAACAAAATGTCAAACTGACAAAATAACTAGAAGGAAAGTCTGCGGGAAGTGAAAGAATAAAAGAAATAGAATTTTTTATAGAAGGAAGCTAAAGAACCATGAAGTATAGCAGACGTTAGGAGAAAATGAGGGTGAGAGTGGGGCGCAGGTTGGAGTTTTAAGGTTTTTTCTTTTGCAAAATGAGGGCAGCATTGAGCAAGTTTTAAAAAGCTGTTTCAAAGGAATTCGATTATTTCTTTGACTGCGTGGGGTTTACTCACTGTTTGCCTAGATTCATTATGACTATGGTTTTCTTGTTGGATTAGGCTAGGAAAATGAACTATTATGGACGTGTGTTATAGTAGTCACTCCGAGGAATTGATGGGAGTAATTGGAATTATGATTTCGGGCTTAGCTTTATCCGTTTTGGTCACCGATTAATGGCTCTTTTGCCTATCAGTCTTTCTTATTATGGACATTGGTCATCATTGAAATAATTATCTCCTCCGGGTTACCAGTGTTTTCTATTATATATATATATATTATTTGGCACTTCGCCTTCGCAATTGTGGCTGTGGACCGAGCCCAGCCCATTGCAACGGTCCTCCAGCTATGGATTCCAGTGCTTTCAGGGTTCTTCTCCACCTGTTCGAGCCATCTCTTTTTTGTCTGCCGTGGTGTCCTTTTCCTCAGGATTTTTTTTTTCGTGAATACCTGGCCCAGTATTCTCTCTTGGCTAGATGTCCAACTCACCTCAAGCTTGCTCTCCTCACCTCCGTAGTCAGTGGGGTAGCTTTAAACATTTCCCTCTGTTTTCTATTTCTTGGCTAAAATAGTATTATCTGGCGGAGACATATGAGAAGAACTAGACTTTGAGGTTTCCGGTGATTGCAGATGAGAGAGGCACTCTGAGGTAGATTAGAAGAACCTCCTCTATTCGTAGTGACCGAAGAATAAGGATTGTAGAGGGGACTACCAAACTTCACTACCATAACTTCAAAACAGTTATCCCTAGCCGATTTTGGGCCTTGCACCATTTAGGCATTTCTAAAACCAGAATGCGGGGGCAACCAAGACACGAGACTGGGGAAACCGGTAATATCTTGTGTAACAATTACGCTTGTACATACAAATATTTTATGTATGCATTAAGGTGAGCATTCACATCCACAGACTTACTACGAAACAATTCACTGTACTTTAAATGACTCAACAGGACGAAACTTGAAGAGTAAAAAATCTCAGGAAGAGGAATCGAAGTCAGGTTGATTTGTTCAAACGAAAATACGTTCTTATAGATTTCAGAGTTGGGGAGAGAAAGCAAAGAAAATGAGGAAATCAGTAGACGTAGAAAAAGTAAGCAAAACCGCGAAAAGTAGGAAACTCGGTGGAAGTCATAAAAGGCGGTGAAACCGCTAAAAGCTTCAGCGGAAGAAAATGAAATTAAGGACTGCGTTCCTTTTAGTCTCGGATCTGTTAAAAGGAAAACAATTCTTCAATCCTGTAAATGCGTAAGAGCTTGGTGGAGAGGAGGAGAAGAAGTAAGAATGTGGAAGCAGGTCTTTCAACCTGATTTTGGAAAACATGTTTTGATCTGCACTGTAGGCATGTTTTCCTGGTCTTGGAATTCTGGGTAATATCTTCTCAGTGTTGCTGAGTTTGGTTTACAATTGAATTAAGTGGAGACAAAAGCCTCTATATACGTCTTGTGAAAATAGGATGACCTCGGTTCTTCGGGTGGAGGCTTTTTCTGACTACAAGGCTGGTGTATTGTAGTAGTATAAATTTCGATTGAGTGGTATCGCAATACCATGTAAAGATATCTTCAGCGTGGTGTAGGGTGATATTCCAGAGCGACGACTTTTGTTCAACTCTTGGGGCACACCTTTAGTGACGGCTTGGTTAGAACTTGCTTTTTACAAACGTCTTTGAAACATGACTTACTCTTTTAGTTCCCCTGGGTGACTCAAGCTGAGGAGCTTTAAAACATACTCAAATCAAAAACTGAGTGCAGCAAACGAAGGCCAACTTAATTTCAGGTTCTATTCGGCTTTTCCCTTTTCCTTTGAGCCTGACTAAACCATCAGAAAGAAAGTCGTAAAAGAGATAAGGAGACAAAGGTGGCCGAAAAAAGGTTATCGTCAGAGATAAAATATTCAGTTAAGATTTTGTGAAATGGTTATGGGGACATCGTTTCCAGGCAGGAGAAAAAGCACTAGTTCTTAATGAGAGGGAAATTTAAATGGCCGGAAGGAAAATTTTGTCTTTTATAGGTTTCCTTTTTTTTGGGAAAAGGAAAAGAGAAGGAAAAAATGAGATAGACAGAGAAAGAGGAAGTAAGAAAAAGTAGGAGACGTTGGTCTTAGGATTGTTAAAAATAATTCCGCCATTATTTATTTTTTCCTCTTCCTACCTCCTCTCTTTGTCCTTTTCTTCATCTTGTTCTTCTTCGTTTACAAAAGGCAGTATTTAATCGGTTAAAGGAGAAGGGAAAAAAGTTGCAGATCATCTACTAGACGTTTAAAGATATTTCATTGTCTTCTCCTCGGAAGGTTTCCTCTCCTCCCTCCTCCGACCCCTTGCACCCCGTTTCTCTCGTCTTTTCTTCCTTTTTTGTTTACTTAATTAAAAGGAAAATTGTCGAAATGAGGTAAACATTTAAGTCTTCTTTCCCTCTCCTTTCTCTTTTCTCTTTCCCTCTCTCTCAACTTTCCTTTTTTGTACTTTCTCCTCAATTGTCAGAGATTTCCTTCATTTCGCTTTTTCAGAAATATCTTGTTTCCCTCCTGGGTGAAAAACTAGTTTGGAACACGCGAAACGAGAGAAAGGAATTTCTCCTTTTTTTTGTTGTTCTCCTTCTCCTTGGAAGAAAGAAAGAGAAGATTTGGAGAAAGTTTTTGAAGGAGGAAAGGAGTTAAAAAATTTGTTGAGAGAGGAGAAGGGAAGAGGAAGAGTTTAATAGGAGAGAAATGAGTTGGAGCTTTTGACTCTTTGAAGTGAGGATGGGTTGTGGGGGGGGAGGTTTTGAATTTGTAAAATTTCTCATTTTATTAATGGTTTTGTTAATTATGATTTCTGGGGGGGTTGAGGGGTTGAGCTTCTGTCTTTACTCTTTTTGGTTTTTTTGCTCAAAGATTGAGGAGTGTTGTATTTCAGCGGTTTTATAACAGGGTCGGATTGTTTTGATATTGGAAATGGTTTGGCTTCCGACACTTGAGTTGGACAAAGATTTTTTGACTTACCATCGACCGTGTGACTGTTGAGAAGTCCAAAGAACCGCTAGTTTGGCTTTGATTGTTCTTGTTGTTCCCTCTCATTGTCCTATTTTCTTTCTAAAGTTGCCTATAAAAGTCCTGAAAATGGTCTTACCTAGTCTCTAAAGATTTTCCTAATGGAGAGAGATAAAAGAGTGAATAAGAGAAAGACAGACAAAGGGAGACAAAAGTGTGAAAGAGAGAGAGACGAACCATGGCAACATATTTGTAGACATGTTTTTATGTTCTAGAGGCAGTCCACAGGGTTGTTTCCTTTGTTCATCTTCTCTCCGTTTTTCTCTTTAAGTCCCCCGCACATTTCCATTTCATCAGCTTGATGAAAAGGACTGTGCCATCGGTTTCCAGTTCTCCTCTGATGGTATGGTTTCGTATTTCTTTTATCGTTTCTTTCTTCTCGTCCAAGTTTGGCAGATACATAACTGTAGGATTCGTTTTTTTAATCTCAAGAAGATGATTTTTTAATATGCATTTTATCGCCCAGAACTATGCCTTAAAAACCCATCCAAATACCTCTCATTCACGAATTTGACAGGAGGTTCATTATTCAAGAGGTGGCAAATAATTAAACGAAAACAAGAGTAAGAAATAAATGCGAGAGAAAAGAAAAAAGGGAAAAAATCAGAGCGCTCAAAATAATAAAATGAAAATTTGATTAGGAAAGATACACGGATGCAGGAGAAAATGCGGGAGACCAGTAGAGGAGAAAGGTTTTCCGGGCAGACGAAATTAATAACATCTCAGAATTAGAAGAGAGAGAGAAGAAGAAAGGAAAAAGAAGGAAAAAATTGTGAATAAAATATTTCTGTCTGGGAAAGAAAGAAAATTGGAATTAAAATTCAGGAAATCCATCCTCGTAATAATCCCCACAAAGAGAAAGTTCTCCTTTCCCGCTTGAACCCCTCTCATCTCTCATCCTACTTTCCTTTCACCTTTTCCTTCTGAACCGTCGGTCCTTTCGGAATCGTGTCCCTTTTCTTCCAGAAAAAAAGGTTCTTCTCCCAAGTTAAGGAAATAAAACAGTTGAAAAAGCTTTCTACCATCGGAGAGGGAGAAAGAGAGAAATCTCTCAACCATAAATCTAAAAAGTAAAAAAATAAAATTTTGAAATATTCAATTATGAATGATTATTGTTCTCTTACTTCTAAAACACTGCGGAGAAATTGCACGCATGCGTGTGATTAAATTCAAAGCTTCTGCGTTTTTTTTTATTACTTCGACGGATTTCCGGATTTCATTTTTAGAAAGGGAAAATTCATTCATAATAGATTGATTTGATTTTTTTTTAATTTTTTGTCTTTTCAGGTGAGATTTTCGACACTGTTACCACTACTGTTCCAGCTAAAAGCATCGAGTAGCACGTTAAAAAGTCATGACTGGTGTAGTACCCGTTGTGGTCGATGTAGTTAGAAAATCTTCAGCAGTAACAAGATCAAAAGGAATATTTGTACCAGTAAAGCGACATCTTTGACTACAACCATCTTGTAGACGGTAGTTTCTTGTTGCGGAAACACGGCTCAGTTTGTTACCCATCTAAAGTATTTGGAGGTAGCATAACGTCAAGGGCTGCGTCGTTATATAGAAATTCGAATTGAGTGCTACCTAAATTTAGAGATCTGAAAACCAACGTACCTGTAAAAGTATCTGGTGGACAATCTTTGCTGAAGGTCGGTCACAACTGGACAGGTTGTTTCGTAGATCTTGTGCTTGATGTCCTCGTGGGTGGTATTCTTGTCTTCATAACTGGGTTTTTCTTTTTTTAGTGTAGAGCAGCTAGGTAGCAATTACTGTACTTCTGCTTCTTATCCACAATGTCTTTAACTATTGAGAGTTGAGCCTCCGAAGTTTAGCAACCCGCAGCAGCGTGTCCGAATCGGTAGCATTTATATAGCACCGCAGGAATGTGACGCTCATAACGACACTTACCGTAGCCTAACATCACTTTCTCACTGTTGTCTTCTTTGAGGTTTTTGAATGCTGAACCGGTTACAAAGGCTCGGCTTCATCAGCTTCAACAAATTTGTTTTTGACTTCATCTGTGATCGTGTGTAGCTCATAGATGGTTGGAGCCACTACAACGACAGTGGAGTCATTAATTTTTTTCATTTTCGAGATTCGCCTCTTTAAATCTATCGTATTGATGGTCTTCTTGCAGTTTCTGATGAATTCTTCCGGAATTTTTATTTTTAATAATTGCGGAAGAATCGTCTTCTCTCGGTTTCTGTAACAGCACCGTTAACACAACCCAAAAAGGTTCACATTCAAAACAAAACAATTCCACACTCCGCGAAGGTTGAGAAGAGACTGACCTGTCAGACGTATAAATTAAGAAAAGTTTTGGAAGAAAATACAGAATGTAGGTAAGCATGAGAAACGCGAGGAGCGGCATGGTTCACCATCACTGTTAGAGAAAAAGCACGGTGATGGTGAGTTTTGTTGCTTTTACCTTTTCGAGTTGACGCTCCTTGATGTTCCGGGCCCAGAATTCCCTACAGATTGGAGCTCCAACGTTGACACTTGCACAATTTCGAGATAAAGGTAAGTTTGAGAAAACCCGTAAACTCGAGAAACACTACTAAGAGAGAAACTTTTAGAGGAGAAAAACCGTAGTCACTAAATGAACTATTAACGAGAAAAACCTTAAATGTAGTATACAGAGAAAAACCTGAACGTAAACGCTAATGAGAAAAAGCTAAAGTGAATTTATATAGAGATAAACCTGGTCTCCACCAAGAAAAACTCCCCTTGGTCTTCTCTTGTGGAGACCTGCTCCCTGCAACCGCTTCTCCGCGGTTGCAGAGGTGACCAAACTAAAAATAATTCTAACAATCACCTATGAGGAAACTATTTGGATGGATCGTCAGTGTTAAGATAAAAATAAGATGTCTATAATATCATAAAACAGCAACCGTATTACCTGTGACAATTCTATTCGCAGTGTTGCACTAGAATTGTGCGTGCTGATGCCTTATTGGGATAAGGTGCCGCGATTATTTTTATGCTAATGAACGCCACTGGTTGATGGTGAAAAATTTGTATATTGACATTCCTTTACATGTATTGTTATAAACTCAATGTGAATTCAATAGCGTCCTGACAAGAAGTGCAAGAAAAACGAAATGTAGCGGGGGCCCGAGACGGCGAACGGATTCAGGTTGAGGCTTGACCAAAATTTTCACATAGGCCGGCCACTTAGATTGATTTCCTTGCCACTCATGCAACATAGTATCTTACATTACCAACACAAAACTTGATTATGGCGAACACTCTCTTCCAAAAAAAAAATTTTTTTTAAGACAACACTTTTGTAGAGGAAGAATTAACTTAATTCGTACAAAGAACTCAACATTTATTCAAAAAGTCTACTCAGACCTACAGAACCAATTCGACTGCCCACTGTCCGCCAATGCCTTAGTCATGAGTCATCGAACGCATTCATGCCATTACACTTTTTACACGACTTAATGAGTAGTGCAGATGGCGCACTGAAAGTTGAACCATCTAGTTACACATCTTTTGCTTTCATATCTTCTCCTCATCTCTTCTTTGATGTTGGTGTTTTGAACAGTAGAACATTGTTCCTCCAGGAATTTGTCAGCAAGGAGAAAGAGAGGAAAAGAAAAAACAAAAAAAATTGTTGAATGTCTTCCACAGGTGGTTTGATCTTCTTCCATCTCCTGAAAGTCTTTTAAAGATGAACATCGTTTGCAGTTCATTTTGTTCTTCTCTGCTTAAGATTCAAGGGGGTTGGAAACTGTTCGACTTTTTTTTTACTCAACTTTTTATCCCTTCTGCGATTGATTGAAAAGAGAAAAAAGTTTTTTGTTTTTACTAGATAATTTAATGAAAGAACATAAAAAAGGTTTTTTCCTAGAGAAAATTTTCTTTTTATTTTTTGCTGTTGCTTTGACGTACTATAAAAACAATTTTTTCTTATTTTATTAACGGTAAATCAGATGAATAGATAATCATGATGAATGGTTAGCCCTGTGGTTTTGGTTGCGGGTTATGTCTGGGGAAAGACCCGAAACGAGTCACACCAAGAGTCTTAGCGCCCTTATGTCAACTATCTCATAAACTTGAATAGTGACTTGTTTGTTGTCATGGAACACAATCGATGAGGGAGAAAGCGATGGGCCTTGTTACTACGCCTAACGTCAACTAGGAGCAAAAACCGCCAAGTTACTCCAGCGGCCGGTTCCCAAATAATGAATAAATCAACACTCCGTGAATTTTGACAAGAATGAGATGTTTTCTTCAAAAGTTGAACAACGACTGAATTAGGATTAACAAAATTTACAAAAACACGATGATAGGAGTTTATTGAGCTTACCTTTTCGATGATGATGTTCCGGGCCCGGAATTCCTTACAGCTTGGAGCTCCAACGTTGACACTTTATACAATTTTGAAAGAAAAGGTAAGTTCGAGAAAACCATAAACTCGAGAATAACACTTGTGTGAAAGAAACTTGCAAAGGAGAAAAACCATAGTCACTACTATGCGTAGAGTGCACGAGAAAAAACCTGAACGTAAAGTTATGAGAAAAACATATAATGGACTGAACGAAAACGTGGTGTCCACCAGGAAAAACTCCACTTGGTCTTCTGTGGAAACCTGCTTTCTGCAACCGCTTCTCCGCGGTTACAGGAGTGACCAAAACAAAACGGACATGTGCAAATTCCAAACTAAAAATAGGAAAAAAAGGAATTTCGTACACCATCTTGTGACTAACCTTACAAAACAATAAATTTTCATAGCTAAACATCTCTGTCTGGGCGGCCAGTGAGAGTTCTTCTCGTACAGAAGCTTTGTGCCTGGCCGCCTGTGTTCCTGGAATCGGACCAACCAGCTTTTATTCCTGTAAGTGGAGCTAACAGACCTGTTAGTTTATTAGTAATTTAGTTATTGGTAGTTCCAAAGCTTTTTTCTTACTGCTCTGAATGAGAATATGGTCTGAAAGATGATGGAAAGTCTTCAGGCTTGCCAAGTTGAATAAGGGTTGTTTTAAAGCTCGATGACAGTGATTGAAGTTTACTTTTAGAAAGTATACGCAAAACAAGGTTCATCATTCTAAGGAATCGACACAAGCGAGTTAAACAACAATCGAAAGTGAACAAGTGAAATAGACAGCAAACCCGAAGTAGAAAGGAGGAGGGAGAAGAAGAAAATTAAAGAGAGATGGAAAGGAAGAAAGGTGCAGACACAAAAGTCTTTCATTCGGTGCTAGAAAAACGTCACGTTTCAAATGAAAAATGATCCATTTCGGGAAATATGAAAATCACGAGGTGCCGCCTTTTGTCAACCGAAAGGAAAGGGTAGAGAGGGGCATCCCTCCAAACAAAAGCCATCTTAAATCCTCGTCTAAAAGGTGTCTTTAACCTTTTCTACAGAATCTTTCATGGTGGAAAAGACTTTTACTTCTTAGTTCCGGCTATGTAAGCTAGATTCTACGAAAATCTGCCGGACACGTGTCCTTTACAAAGACCGTTGCTTCTCATTCGCGAGCACATCTGAGAAATTTGGGTGGAACACTATAAGCACCATTCTGTGTCTTTCACCAGAATGGAATGTGTCGTTGGCTTGGTGAGATCCAGATTTATTGCTTGATGGCGGGCCACAAGATGTGATTGGAGTTTGTTGAGCTTACCTTTTCGAATTGATGCTCCTTGATGTTTCGGGCCCGAAATTCTTTACAGCTTGGAGCTCCAACGTTGACATTTTAAACAATTTTGAGGTAAAGGTAAGTCCGAGAAAGACCGGTAACTCGAGAACAACACTTGTGTGAAAGAAACTTACAAAGGAGAAAAACCGTAGTCACTACTGTAACGAGTAAAACCTGAATGTAGAGTGCTCGGAAAAACCTAAAATGAACTGTGAGTAGAGAAAAACTTAAACGTGAAGTGTATTAGTTTTGTGAGCAAAACCGCTGCACATAGTTCCAATCTGGGAAGTGATATAGTTGTAATTGGTGAAACTCTGGATTTTGCACATAGTAAATTACTGCTGACTGTACCATCAGCTCCCCTCGCCCTTACGTAGATGCACGCCCCATAGGCGCTTTCACTGGCATCGCAAAAGCCGTGGAGTTCGATTTCTTCCGTTTTGCCAGCGCAAACAAATCTGGGAATTCTAAGATTTTGAAGACTCCTTAGCGAAGCTTGACAACCTTCCCATTGCTCTTGAATTGACGAGGGTGCTTCCTCGTCCCATCCTACTTTAGTTCCCACAGTTTTGCAGTAAAATTTTGGCTGTCACTATGTACGGTCCAACTAACCCCAACGGGTCAAAAATTCTAGCAATGGAGCTAAGAATTTTTCTCTTGGTGATAACCCCCTCTTGGGGAAACACACCTTGCATGGTATATCCAAATTCATCAGAAACGGGCCACCACTTCACTCCCAGTGTACGAAAATTGGAATCTTTATCAAAAGAGATTCCTTCTTCTGCATTTGGCTTCAATTCGAGTAACAATTCAGGAATGTTGGTACACCATTTGGCCAATTCCATCCCTCCTCTCTTTAGCAGGGCTGTAATCTCATTTTTAATAATTGATAATTCCTCCTTAGTGCCCGCGCCAGTCATCAAATCGTCGACGTAAAAATCTCTCAGAGCTACCTTTGCCCCTAAGGGGAATTCTTGCCCTTCTATTTTTGCCAGCTCTTACACAGCCTTAATTGCCAAAAACGATGCAGACGAAGTTCCATATGTTACTGTTAGTAATTTGTATGTCTTTATTGGTTGGTCCGGACTCTCCCTCCAAAATATTTTCTGTAAATCGGTTTGATGCTCAGCAACCCTTATTTCGCGGTACATTTTCCTAATGTCCGCGGTTAACACGTACTTGAAAGTGCGAAATCGGGCTAATATGGAAAATAATTCTTGCTGAAGCACAGGTCCTGTCATTAATACCTCATTTAGTGCCAAACTTGATTGCATTTTAGAAGAGGCATCAAATACTACTCGTAGCTTAGTAGTGGGACTATTCTCATTTAACACACAGTGGTGTGGATGTCCTTGCTTGCAAACTGGACAACGAGGGTTGATCAAAGTAGATGCGTTCGCGATTTGGACCTTTCGCACGTGCGAACCTAATTGAGCCGTTCCTGAAGCTCTTTTGAGAAGTTCTAGCGTTTCACATTTGTGTGTCAAGAAATCTAGAAGATCCTGAATGGTAGGTTTGCTTTCTCTTGTTTGCTTATTTTCCCACTCTCTAACTGTGGCCATGTCCATTTTTGATAATACAAAATACATGAGAAGATTGGAACTATTAACAGCATCACTCTTTAGTGCCTTCAGCGCACTAAAGTGCCTCTTAAAGTGGTCTACAAAATTCCTTAAAGAAGACGCATTATCTCGCAAAACATTTTGCGAATCAAAAATGGCCTTTATATGGTTTTGAATAATCAAGCGGCGATTATCAAAGCGTTCCACTAACAGGGCCCAGGCCTCCGAATAATTCTCTGGCGTCAACTCCATTGCACTGATGACGTCAGCACCCGATCCCGTCAACACGGACCTCAAATAGTGCAATTTTTGTAAATCTCCCAATTCGGTGTTATCATGTACCATTGCCTGGGACAGTTGAAAGAATGGTACCCATTCCTCATATTTCCCCGAAAAGTGGCCAATTTCAATAGGTGGTAATCTCACTTTATCCGTTCTTTCCTCTCTCGGTAACGCTACCGCCAAATTTTGGTTTGAATTTGTTGGGTCTTCAGACGTCCGTAACAATTCTTCCATCCCCGCCATTATTTCAAAATAATTGTTCTCAAATTCTTCCCTTTGTGTTTCATTGTCTTCACACCCTTCTTCCAGCATTTCAATTTTTAGCTGGACCATTTTCAACAATGTCCTCTCCGCGTTTTCGAAGTCCTTGCAGGTGAGCGGCTGAAATTCTCTCCTTTCCCTTGGGCGTTTACAATTCTCTATGAAACGCTTTAAGTAAGCGACTACTCGCACCATTCGCTTATAAGTTCAAAATTTATTAAAAATGTCCAATGTTTCTTTGATGACCACCTTATTTGAAACCTTTTTCCTTTCGGGTATTTGGTCGTCTCTCAGGTGAATAAATTCCTTGGGCCAAGCCTTCTCTTCAGTCTTAAGCCACTCAGGACCTTGCCACCAAAGTTGTAGAGATTTTAATGTTTCCCTTGCACATCCTCTTGAGATGATGTCTGCTGGATTTTGCCTCCAATTTTCCGCTGGAATGTTATCCTGAATTGTTCCAACACGGTGTGCCACGAAGACGCTCCACTTCTTGCTGTTAGAACTAATCCAAGCCAGTACAATTTTAGAATCCGTCCAACCGAATATTTTTCCAGCGGAGATATCCAGTATTAAGAGAAAAACCTAAAAGATACTGTGTGTAATGAGAAAAACCTGAACGCAAAGTTAACGAAAAACGTAACCGCTTCTCCGCGGTTGCAGGGGTGACCAAAACTTAAAATATTTCTAACATTGTGTTTGACTCAAGATTAATTCGTTTTCTTGGTCAACATCCACACTTCTACTTATCTTTTTCCTCTCAGGAGGAGAGCGGTGAAAAAGACGTTCCCTCTGGAGATGAGCTTTTGTTCTCGGGATTTCGCCCTTCGTTTGATTTCCACTCTTTCGGTGGGAAAGGGGGTGAAAGAGGCGGAGGAGAAGAAGAAAAGAAAAACATAAAGTTATATTGTGAAATGTTTTTTATTTTCTTTCCACTCCTGACATATTTTCTTTTTATTGATTTGAAGCACTTCTCTCTCGACGAAAGCCAAAATTTCTGTTGATTTCGTGAGAGAAGAGAAAAAGAGACTGGGAAAAGAGAAAACGAGAGGAGAGAGAGAAAGAGGGAGTTTACGAACACGACCAAAGAATCGATAAATGAAACAAATGGAAACGATGTTTTCAGGTGTCGTTGCGTTTAAAAGTGTTTTTGAACTTTTGCCCAAATTTTTCAAGACGAAAGGAAGTGTTGGTAGAATAGGAGAGGAGTAGAAACCAAGGAAAGTAGCACAAGTGAAAGATGCGGATTCTTTCTTTGTTTTCTTCTCGTCGTGATTTTTGTCCATTTCTCTAAGAAACAAAACGTAAACTAAAAATGTAATTACGAGAAATGTTGGTAAGAGTGGTAGGTGTTAAGCTGCCAAACTCATACGAAAAATTGCAAATGAACGACACTAAATGCGAAAAAAATTTATTTGAGTCTATATAATTGCAGAGTCTCGTCTGTGGTTTCGCCACTGAGATGATGTCCAAATAAATTTGGTTCAGCAAAGCACAAGAGTCTAAGGGAAAGTAACTAGTAACTGTCTGTGTAAATTTTTGATTTCGGATGATTGAAATTCGTAGTTGATTTTAACCATCCGGCTCGAAGGACCAAAAAAATGGTGAGGCTAAATTAACGATAAAGAATGAGGGTTCGAAGGACCAAATAATGTTAAGGTAAAAATACGAAAAACGAAAGGAACGAAAGGCCGGCAAAGTGCGATGGATGATAAACGAAAGGATGAATACGATAAACTTACTCGGACGATGGTTGGATTGCGACTCAAAATAAATTTTTTCTTAGAATAAAAACAAAGGTTTTTTACAAACAAATAAAGGTTGGCCAGGGGCGGATTCGGACCTGAACAGATAGTTCAACTGAAACCGTATTCACAGTGTTCAAATCTACAACCTCCCTTCCTTATGACTTTTTTTACGCGGTTTGCAATGAACCCATAAAATACGTAACTGTTTAGTTACTATTCATAGTTTCGTTCAAGTGATGACAGACCTTCGATTGTTATGTCACGTACCGAACGTTTGCCTCCACCTCGTCATTCCCGTAACGTCCAGAAGATTGTTCATTTTAATAATCGAACGCATTTTGTGAGCCGTTTTTTCTTCACCCTTAACATAAATCCTTCAATAGCCGGTGGGGGTGGTGGTCGGTCACCCATTTGCGGTTTTCACTTTTATTCTCTGTCATTTTGTCCGAGGACATATTTTTTTGTCATGATGGCGACCATATTTCATTGAAATGGACGGATAATTTTCAACTGCATCGGTTGCTTCTCCATAATTTATGGAAAATAATTTTTTTTTGTTATTGGTACTCTCTTCATTTTGATTGTGTGTCACGAGATAGTCAAATCGGAAGTTGGTTTAGAGTGAACAATACCCTTAAGAAGAGGATTTGGTTTTTAGAACGACATGTCGGTGAGGTAGTGATGGATAGGTTTTGGAAATGTTTCAAATGGTAGAGTATAAAAGACGGAATGACTTGTACGATTTTACTCCCAAAATCACAAGGCGTTCTTGCAGAAATATTATATTATATTCTATACATTATGATAGACTACTATTGCATAGTAAAAAAAAACTCTGCGACCACATTTATTTTAGGTTTTAATTGCAGTAGCTGTTAAAAAACTCCTGTGGATCGTTTTCGAGATTTTGTGTATGTGTACAGAAAGAAAATGTTTTATAATGAAATGTGATATACTGCTATAGTAATTTCCAGAAAATTTATTTGTTATATTTGTTGCATTGGATAGCCAATGAGAAAATATAGTTTTGGGGAAAGGACCAATGAGATTTGAGCCAGGAAAGAATGGAGTGATATAAAAGCTTGACCAGAGACAACGGACGTCTATTGTTAGATAAAAAAACACGACTGCAGTTTGCTCGGGCTTTTGTTTTCGTTTTCGGCAGTTTGCTGGTGATGTGCCGGGCCCGGAATTCTTAGCAGATTGGAGCTCCACCGTTGAGATATCCACACTAATTTAATTAACAGTGTGAGCATTGACCATACAATCGTTCTAAAGTAAGTAACGAGAACAAACCTATAAGTAACTTCTATCTAGAGAAAAACCTAAAACGTGCGTAAGAATAAAAACCCAAAAGTACGTGAAAAGAAAAACCTAATTTGCTACCCTCAAGAGGAAAACCTAAAAAGTGAGTGTGAAATATCGTGGTCTCTACAAGGGAAAACTCCTCTTGGCTTTCTCCTGTAGAGACCTGCACCCTGCAATCGCTTCTGCACGTTTGTGTACCTAAAATATTTCTAACACATATTGTGTAAGAAAAGAAGAAAATATACGGAGCTCTCTACCTGGTGACGCTACAGACTATATAGGAGAATAACTATACAGTAGTGAATGATGATAAAACGCTACAAGCAGAAGATTAATGAAGATTTTAAATAACCTAATTTGGTGGGAACGGCCAAATGCACGTTCAGTCGAACGCATTTCCCCTCGCCTCCCTCAAGGAGGAACTTTTTTCTTTTGGTACACGCGCGAAACAAGGAATGGAAATATTTGTCACGCAACTTTTATCGCAATAAAATTTTTATTTGAGCGTAAAAGGGCAATTAATAAATGAAATATTGATTGCAGAAGATTTCTCCCGAGCGGAAAGGGCTTTACAAGGGAAGAATCGGGCGAGAAGAGAGACGCAGGAGGAGGAAGAGACGTGGAGGGGTGGAAAGTATAGAAAAGAGAACCACGGCACTGAGAGAAAGTCGCGGAGGAGGGATGACGGCGCAGAAAACTGGGAAAAAGTAGAAGAGAAGAGTAGTAGGTGGGTGGGGCTGGTTCGGGGTGGTTTTGGGGGTTGAAAAACAGTTTGAGGACGGTGAGAGAGAGAGGAGAGGGCTGCTCAAACATTTTAATCACAGAGTGAACATTTAATTTCATGGTACGTAAATCTTCTCTAATGTTAATGGACTAACAACCATCGGAGCCAGATTTCGAAAATGCCAATTCTTCTAGTTAATTCTTTTCGAAATACCTTTAGATTTGCTTTTTGTTTTTGTTTTTAATGGCGATTTTTCTAAAAAGGAATTGCTGGGGAAAACTTTTTTTGCTCTGTTTTCTGGTTCTATTGTTGCTGACTCTCTTCACTCTGTTCACCGTGCAACGGTTTTTGCACCAGCAATCAAGGTCTTATCATCAGCGTATCACAGAATATTGATGACCTGTCCACTACGACGATTACGATGAGACTGAAAAAGGTAAATTTGGGACTTAAACATACGTCAAAATAAAAGGATATCTGCAAGCGGCAAGTATACTGGCTCAAGTTCACTTAGTCCCACTTTCTTCACTTTATTTTTGATAAATATATTCCTACTTTATTTAACGTAGGCTCTTAGAGAAAAACCTTGTTTGAGAACAACACGAACTACGATTGAAGTTTATTGAGCTTACCTTTTCGAATGCGGCTCCTGATGTTCCGGGCCCGGAATTCCTTTACAGCTTGGAGCTCCAACGTTGACACATTGCACAATTTTGAGCGAAAGGTTAAGTCCGAAAAACCGTAGGTTTGTTGAGGAGACTCGGTAGCTGTAGCCACTCTCAGCATCCTTACTTACACATCTTTTCTGAATCTTTCTGTCATCGTCACTACTCATTTTACTCTTACCCACTGAGTTTTCACACATGGAAAGACAAGTTTTTCAGCTGGAATTTCACCAACGGTCTGGCTGTCTTGTAGCTATTTCGCAAAACATATCCGTGAAGAGTACAATCACGCACACGCCCATAATTAATGATAGTAGTCTATAAACACACAAACCACTTGACATCTTAGTCGGAGGGCTGTTGTCCACACTGTGTAATATGGTCAGAAATCGACTCGACCTGAACCTAAAGAGAGATAACAACAGGATGAATTTTAAAAAGAATTTAAAAGTTTAAAGCACCGATGGGGCCAAATTTGTCGTTTAAAGGAAAAGAAACAGATTGGAAATGAAGTCAAAGGAAGCCAATCAACCTGAAAGTCTATTGTAAAATCGTTTACAAATTGTTTCCTGTTCTTCTGCGTAGGACAGACGAATCCAATAAGACCGGTCACCTAATTTTGAGAGCATGGGGAAAAAAGTTTTTCTTTCTTTTCCAAAAGTCAATTGAATCTTAATCATCGAAAATCGATTTATCGAAATGGATTTCCTAATTCTCGACTACGATGTAGAATTAATTCGTTGAGTGGGTTGAAGGGAGGATGGAAAGGGTATGTG
This sequence comes from Columbicola columbae, assembly GCA_016920875.1. Lineage (NCBI taxonomy): Eukaryota > Metazoa > Arthropoda > Insecta > Psocodea > Philopteridae > Columbicola > Columbicola columbae. The sequence goes on along the minus strand of JADMLL010000007.1, from coordinate 2,475,728 downwards.
TGTGGAAGAGGAGTCGAGAGAGTTGGGAGGGAATACAACAGACACGAAGGCCTCGGGGAAAGTCAATCGAATGGATTTATCTCCTAAATGAGTAAAGCAGGCGCATAGATAAATTTGTTTTGTTGTTGCTGTCGTTTCGTGAAGGGAGTTGTGTTCGTTGGAAACTGGGAACAAACCTTGCCGGTATCGTCGAGGCGTGTCTTCCAACCTGAAGGAGATAAATTTTGTTTTCTGAAGTTTTCCTTCCTGTCTCGCTCGCGTTCTCCTTTTTTCTTTCTGTTGTTTTGCTTCAGCTGTATTAAAATGTTTAGGCTGTCTCTAAATTAGGCTCGAGATTACTACAGATCAAATTAAATGAAATACCAAGACTCAGGCTCCGTTGTGTCGTCTGTGTGTCTGGTGTCAAAGGTTCTGGTATCGGAATATAATGAAACACAGATGTCTGGTTGACATTTGCCGTAGTTTGTGGCACACTTCCGTACCGCTCTTTTCCTACTCAATTACTGAATTTTTGAAGGGAATTTCAAGGCGTGAAAATTCGAGGCGATTCTTCCTCTGTGAAATCGTTTGACGGCGTCAGAAAACCTCCTGTCTTGCCAACAGAATCAGCATCAGAAGTAAGAAAGAAGGAAAATTTCTATTTTCTTTCCTTCCATCTTCTCTTTTAATGAATATTTTCCTTTAAATAATTTATTTGTTTACACGAAATATCTTTCTTTATTATTATTAAAAGAGTTTTATCTTCTTCTTCTTCATTTTATTAGCCTGGTTGCGTCCTTTCTATCCTCCTTTCCTCCCCTAATCTTTTCTTATTTGTGTCTACTTTCCCTCGCTCTCTGGTCCGGGTCGTGTCCTATCTCGATTTTTCTTTTATACCTTCTAACTCATCTTTTTTTATTTCTTCATATCTCTAACTCACAATCACTTCTTTTCTTTACGAAGGATAAAGTCCTACATTGTTTCTGTATCACCTTGTCAGTATTTTATTATAAGATATCTCTGAAAGAGCTTCAACGGTCAGAATTTGCTCTGCAGGGTCATCTTCGGTTCTGCAGTAGTCACAGACCAAGCTTTCTCGGTGTAGGAATGCGTTGAAGTAGTCATGTTCGGTCAGCATCTGAGTCATAAGAAAAGTCAGACTCTTCTGTTGCTTGTATCAAGCCCTGGGCTTACCTACTCCTTGCCGTAACACGTCGAGTAAGCTAAGTTTTGAACCGAATCTCTGAATAAGTTCAGGCCTTTGAACGGTATTATTATACCGGTAACTGGATTCAACTTCTACGGCTGACGTGGTGAGGACCCTGGACCACTCTATCATCTAGGGGCCTACCCGAATATGCCGGATGCACTCTCTTATAGATTTCTTGGTTGTATGTGTAAACTGTCGGAACTCAGCTAGCTTTTTCCATCAGATCGAGGGTGTGCACTTGTGTCGGCCTTGAACTTCCATGAAAGTTTTTTTGCTTTACTCGGGTGAGAGACGTATGTTTTGTATTTTACTCTGATCCTATACCCGGGGAAGCTGATCTACCTCTAAATCGTGTTTATGTAATGTTACCACGCGAGTGTCATGTGAAGTGAAACCCACCAAGTTACCATAGCGGTCGGTTCAAATATTGAAAAAATCAACCCTCCATAGATCGACCAAATGATATGTTTAGGCCTATTGTTCGAAACCTGAAAAACGACTGAATTTTCAACAAAAAAATTTGTATAACAAAATTGACCAAAAACATAAACTTCTGCAGAAAACCAAAAATAAAAATGGACAAAAGCAATGACGCCAACCATCTTGATGTATATCTCACAAAAATGAACTTTAGATAAGCTAAGAACTACAGTATTTCAACATTGGTCTGGGCGGTCAGTGCGCCTTCTTCGACAGAAACTTTGTGTTCCTGGAATCGAGGCGGATAGCTAGCTTTCCTGGAAGGGGAGCGAATATATTGAATAACGTTTCTGTTGTGAAACCGCCAAATTACCTTAGTGGTGGTCCAACGCAAATAATAATTCGACACTATTTTAGTCTGAATGATGTTTATTAGCTCACAAGTCATACAGAACACTGATACATTAACTTCTGAACATAACTTTCTATGATATGGCTGTACTTATGAGTTGAAACTGAGGCGACTCTGTTGAGTGCTATGGTACGTTCTAAATAAATGCTTGAAATCTAAATGACAACAAACTGCCTGACTATTTTGGAACAAAATTTTCCTAACTGTACCTTGTTCAACATATATTGTGTTCGTCCCACCATTTCATTTTTCGTTAATTTTCTTCATTAAATAAATAAATAACTAAATATTGAATAAGTGAACTAAAAAATAATTAAATAAACAGTTTTTAGACTTTTGTTACGAGGTTCTTGACTATCAAGCTTAGGCACTAGCTTGGAGCTCTCTCCTCTGACTGCTGTATACCTGTTGTATTGTAGAAAGTTCTGTAAATATCTTATCTATAAGTTAGTTATGTAAGTTACGTGTTATTATTTTTATTATTATATTATCACATGCTTGTTGACAAATTTTCAAAATAAACATTAGTAACTTTTACCTATTATCTGTATAGAATGTATGTGTATATATAAATGTAACAATATAATATCTAATTTCAAAAGAAAATTCTTTCTATACTATCTACTTGAACGAATTTCCCTTTTCTCTTCTTACCAAACTTTATTAATTATAGCGCTTTATTTATAAATAAATTGAAAGTCTTTCCCGAGGAAAAGGGGAGCCAAAGATTTTTGCTGAGAAGAAGGAACCGGAGAAATCTTTTAAAAAGTTTTACGGGAGTTCTCGCCGAAGGGAAAGAGTGAGAGGAGGAGTGAGGCGTGAAAAATGAATGTTTTAAAAGATTTTAGGGGTTTAGAGCCTTTATGAAGTTTTTAAAGAATTTTTTGTTGTTGTTGTTGTCAGTCTTTTTTGGTTTTCGTTAGAAGGAAAGAAAGGAAGGAAAAAGAGGGAAGAAAAGGAAAAATCTGGGAAAAGATGAATATGGATCTTTGCAGTTGTTTTTTGATTTCTTTTTATTGTGCAAAGGTTCGCGAGCTCGGTTGCAGTGGTGCACGTTTTTTAGCACAACTTTGGGGTTATTAGCCCCTTGAGAGATGACGGTTGGTTGCTGTTGCATGTGTAAATTTTCGCAGTCGTGCAATTTGTGTTAATGTTCGGCCCAAAAACATTGTAACAAACAGATGAGAGTTGTTAGTTCAAGAAAATTGTAAACCAGGACGTGCATAGTATTTAACACGTTGAGAGACGTCGTGTACCACCGGTGGCTCACATCAGCGTTAGTTTTATAACATAGTTTTGTTGGATGAAAAATATTTTATGCGCTTAGAAGTAACTTTTTTTATTGAAAAATTGAAAAGCTTATTTTTACAGGTAGACTATAATAGACTTAGCAACTCTCTTCGTCCTCTGTGTCACCCAATGACGTCTTGGTGCGCCGACTTTACCCACTTTTGCGCACATTTGTCGCCAACACAACAAATTCCAAGTGTTTGCCAAACATAGAAGGACAGGAAAAAGAAAGTCTTCTTGTAAAGAGCGCCGTATATACTAAAAAGTATAGTAAAAAGAAACTGCAGTTTTGTGTCTCAAGTTTTCCTATACATCATTGTCTGCCAGGCGGCACCAGATAAATCATAGAGATAATTTTGAGTACCGTTTGATAGCGCAACATTACAAACCTTCGCCATTCTCAACGTGTTTGTGAGAACGTTCTGCTCGTTGTTATTCTCTTCCTTTGTTCTTTTTTTTAAGTGATTTCTCTGATTCTTCCAGCTTGTAGTTCATTCAGTTAGTGATTCCTTACTTAGTCGAACATATAAATAGGATTCTGCTTCATCTGACACAGCATCCGCCGACTCTGACTTCATTCCACCTGAACACATTTCACTCATCATAAAGCGTCTTGTATAGCAGACTATTTTAACAGACCGACAAGGAGTCAGGTTAAACATTTGCTTGACGTACGACAACAAATGCTTTTGTCATTCTTATTGTGCTGCGTTTTTTTAAACTCCCTTTAAATTACAACCACCTGTCTCCAAGAACGAGACATCATGTAGTTGTTCAGAGATGTATTGAGGCGTTAACTCTAGGAAGTAGACAAGTGTCGTGGTCTCAGGAACGGTTCGGAAAAAGCCAAAGGAAGCCTAGGTCTTTGTGAGAAGAGGTAGGATAAAGCTCGCACAGTTTCTTTTCTGTCCATAAGACTTGAATGCAGGAAATGCACGAAGGTTGGCTGTGACACATAATCGCTTAAGGAATTTTGGGTGATAAGGGATAAAACTTACCGAGAAGAGATAAGGAATGAAGGGGAAGAATCGGTCTGAACAGAAGAATGTTGGGAATGATTCGAGGCCAAGGGAAATCGTCTGAAAGGAAAATTAAAAAAAAATCAAATCGAATTCCAGACGATGTCCGGATACATTCTTCCCTCATGACCAAAAGATCAGGACAGATGAATAGAAGACGATAAGGATGAATCCAGACAGAATACTTTTTGTATGACTGAGTGATTGATTCAATTTTCATTTGTCGTTCTGGTCATCTTTCAACACTCACAATGAATCCGATAAGTGATGTCTTTTGTCTTCTTTTAATCCTCTTTTCCAGTCTGACGTTAGGATCTAAGGGTTGGCAAAAGACCAGGTTATGCAGCATCAATTTCTTGAAGTCCTCGACTGGATGTTGACTCAAAGACAAACCAAATCGCGGCCGTCATTTGGTGAGACCTGACTGACAAAGAATAATCGACAAATAATGCCTTTGGGTGAGTGGGTGGGTGAGGGAGTGTTAAGGCCTCGGATTTCGAGTTTTTGTGGAGCCCCCAAGTGAAAAACGTGACGTCACCTTTCGGCCTTTTTTAATTTTTCTTTTATACGGAAAGCAGGGACCACAAACGAAATTGCCCTCTGGTGAGAAGGAGGGAGAGAGTGGAGTGAAAATTTTTTGTCGTACCAGAAGAGAAAGAGTTTGAAATAGAAGGTTGGACAAAAAAGTGTTCTGCGTCCTGACCGTAAAAAGTGAATGATGGCGCGAAATCAAAAAAGGGAGTTTCGAAAGGAATTCTTGAAGTTGCGGTCTGTCCTCTGGTCTTGGTCGACCCTTGACTTTGATTAATTGCTTTTTCAGGTTGGATTTTGAAAAATTAAATTTTCACCGACAGCGTCCGAGAGTAGAAATTGTCCTCTAACAGAAAGGAACGCCTTTTGATCTCCCCTCATCTCCTTCTTCACCTCAACCTCTCTCTCTCTCTCTTGTTCGCTTTCGTCGATTCCATCACGTTTTGATTATATTCTGCGTTTCGGCTTCTTTTTTTGAGCTGTGGGGAAAAATCGAGAAAGGAGGCAAACAAAAAGGTGATTGAAGAGCACCCCTTAGCCCCCTGGGCTTTGAAATAAGCTTTTTATTTTATCAGAATGTTTCGAAAAAACTAATTTCAATTTTGAGTTTAATATCTTGGCAAATATTTGCCCGTTTTTTTAGAAGAATAGCTGAGGAAAGTTGTTTTTTCCTAGGTCTTTATAAAAAATTATAGCCTCGCTTGAATCTGTATAAAGAGCGTGTTCTTCAATTTATTTTTGTCTTGGATACGAGTTTGTGACGAAGGATAGGCCAATAATACAATACTCCAATGTATCAAATCCTTACAATCAGTCTATAATGATTGTGTATGTGATTATAATGATAACGCAGGAGGTCTGTGGTGTAGTGGTTTAAATGCTAGACTAAGAAATTATAGTCACGAGTTCAAATCCTCCTCCCGTATCCTGTTGTGCCCAAAAAAAGAGTGAAAAATGGGATTAAACCCTTACTATAACTATATTATAGCAATGACAATAATAGTGAATAATACCAATACTAATCTCTATTCAATTAGCAGTGCTTTGAATGTCTTCAGGTACTGCTGACAGATTGTACTGAGTCTGACTCTAGCGTTACGCGCACCCTCTATAAGCTTCATCCTAGTAGGTTTTAATATAAATATATCTTCCAGGATGAGTAAAATGAAAGTGAACCACAACAGTAACTGTAAAAGTTTCTTCTTTGTATTTGTGACAATAGCATGTCACTGAGAAGTTAAAAATGAAAGGGAATTGAATGTGAATTCTATGGAAATCCGCTTATTTCGTAGCTAATTATTATATCTAATGGCCACCTCACTGTCTGCAGCCTGTGGATGCGCTTTGTAGCCTACAGCACAGCCCTAGGCGTAGAGTATGTTTAAGAAGAGTATTTGAATTTCACACTCACTCGACTCACCGGTTGGATTAACTTCGCTGAGTGGTGGTAACGGTGACTTGTTAGTCGCTTGCTTGCTGTAGTAGTTTTAAATATCGATTCTTATGGTTATAGATCTTTCTAGAATATTCCCCGACGTTACACATGGTTAAACATGGTGGACGGATGGACCGCTTCCCGTAGACCCGCTTCTACAAGTGTGAACAAGTCTTCATGCTGGTTTCTACAAGCGTTCTTCTTGTTTTGTTTTCTCCGTAACGTATCCCTTCGAACTAACCGAACTTAACTGGTAGCTCATCTGCTTAATAGGCACGCAATCAAACCGAAAAACCTTCTTTGACTGTGCTGACAGCTTTCGTTTCCAAGTTTCCCTTCCCCCCTCTCTCTCTTGAAGGGAATCATTTTTGGCTACAAACCACCCCCTAACATCCGAGTGACAAACACGCGTCACTGTTGCGCTCTTCCTCCTTCGATTCTCTCCTCTTCGTTCCGCATTCTTGTTTCTTCTCTGTGTCACATCAGATGGAAAAAATCTTTTTCCTCCCCCGTCAAAATAAAAAAAGAAAAAAATCGGAAGTTTTCGAACACGTTATGAAGAAGAGGCTGTCGAGGGGGTGGAGGAGGGGGGAAGAAGTAAAATATTTGAGAGGGAAATATTCTAAGAGCTTTTCGAACAATTTTTCGAGAACCTTCACTGAAAAAAGAGAGAAGATACGAAGGAGGAAGAGGAGGAGAGGAAAAAGCTTTTCAAAGGAATCGTGAAAAATATTTGCCTTTTAACCTTTTGGTTATTGGTTTTGGTTAGAGAAGGATTTTTGGGGGGTTGGGGGGGCAGTTATACAGGAGTCGAAGGAAGAGCAAAAGGAATAAAAAAAATTTTTTTAAACCCCAACAGCATTTAAAAAATTCCTTGCGAACCTTAATCTCCTTCGGAAAAATCGATCATTTTTTGATTTAAGCTTTATTTTTCATAAAAGATGAGGCAGATGGAGAGGAGGGGTGGAGAGGAGAAGAGAGTGTTTGATGGATTGAAGAGGTTTAACCTTTTCACGAAAAAAAAAATCAGTTTTGAGAGTTGTCATTGATTTTAAAATGGTCAGAATCACCGGGAAACCATAGGTTTATTGAAGTTTTCCACGCAAATTTCATTTTCCTTTCTATGACCTTTGAACTTTTGTATTTCGCTTTTTCTTTCTCGTTTTGGCCACATCCTTGGACCATACTTCCGGCTTCTTTTTGCATCCTCCAATATTCCTTCTTCTTCCTACTAGGTACTCTACTCTCGGAACACTTTTTTCGTTTAAATACAATTCAGCTTGTCGTGTTTAGAATCTCTCGTTATTTCGATTAAACAGTCGTCAGTTCTTCGGCCCAATCCTCAGCACTGGTCTCGCAGACAGCCTCTAAAAGAAAGAATCAAACAAACGAAAAAAAATCCCCAAAATCAATTTCCTGTTTGTCATCCTTTCACTAAAATAATTTAATCCGAGAAAGCTGAGTCGAGTCTGAGTTTCCGCAACCTCCCTACGTCTTATTAAAGGAATCCTCATCCCGAGGGAGGGGAGTGAGTGGGTGGGTGGTATGGGATGAGAGGAGGTGTAATTCCTATCTCGCGAACGTTCGCCTAATGATTCATTTATTAGTTCAAACCCCTTTTTAGTGCTTTCATTATTGAGAAATATCTGTGTGGAACATTGTCACTATCTTCTTTTCGCCTCGGTTGCTTGTCATCTCCCGCCGACGCCTGCTGCATCCCTTCTTCTTCCCTCCCCCTCCTCCCCTGTGCCGTAACACTAAAACTTTCTAATCCTTCATTAGTTAAACAATTTTGACTCTAACTTAAAGCGCCATTTTAGTTTTAATTTAATAATAAAAACGTTTCAATAAAGTCAAAATTACTCTGTATTCAGGGAGCCAATTTATTCTCGGAGTGTTTTTTTCGGAAAATTTTTTACTCTCCTCCTCCTCCTCCCCCCTCCGTCTTCCTCCTCTTCTGCCATTCATCAGAAGAAATAACAGTCGGAGTTGAGATTTTTCCCGAGTTAATTTTTTTTTTTAGAGCTTTTTAGAAGTCAGAAGTTGTGACTTTTATAGTTTTATACTTCTGATGAAGTGTTGACAATGGTTTTGTCGACCTGGATTTGAATTTTGAGCGTTCTTTCTTTCGCCAAGGCGGTGTTTTTTCGTTCAATGACACTGGCATCGTCCTTTTTCTTCTCCAAGCTAACTGCCATTTGTCTCTAAGCGAGATATTAAGTAGTTGTCTGGCTTTAAGAGGCTTTATATCTAGATAGTAGACCAGTGTCTAAGTCCCACTGATGGGATAAGACATAGTCAAGAATAAAAGAGGGTTATAATAATAATAATAGTAGCAGAACAGTAATGAATAGGATGAAGTAAAAGGATAACAGAGGAAAAGGAAGGAAATAAGAGAATATATAATAATAATAATAAAACAGATAGAAAGTGATAAGAAATAAGATTGAAAAAGGAAAGAAAAAGAGGGGAGAAGGAAGAGAGGTGACGCTATGGGAAGCGTGTTGTGGAGGCTATGGTTAATGTCTCTTGAGAAGTCGTTGGTTGTGAGGTTCGTTAAGAAAGGATGGTGCAGAAGGATCGAGAGGAACCATCAGTCGGGAGGGGTATTGGACGACAATTTGCCAATTTCCTCCTTACAGTGGAAATCGTCAGATCCTTACGTATAATGTAGTTAGGAATGAACCGTAGAGCATTTACTATGGTTCGGTGGTTGACTCACCTGACACCTCTGAAGTTTTGCTGTAGCCCTCTATATGGTGTGTCCCGTCTATGGTACGACTGTGGACTTCCTTAGGTCACGGAAATCTTTTTTTTATAGAGGAGGCCCTAAAAACACTGCCCTGAGGAATTCTTGCCAAAATTTATTTTCCAATTCAGAGTATTCGTCTTCGAATTTAGAAAACTCTAAAGTGACTCTTTGTGACGTAAGAGCAGAAGTCGTAGGAAGAAAGGTTTTGCAAAATGAACTCTTCCATTTTTTGGTCATAAGAAAGGAATTTTGGAAGGTGGAAAGAGGGTGTAGTAAGTGAAATGGCCAGGAAATATCACCCTTAATGAGTTGAAGCATTAAGAGGACAGAGCCCACATAAATTTTACTTCAAAATTTGGTTTATAAATATCTGAATTTGTTTTGAAAAGATGCCAAATATTTCTGGTCCTCGATTTCGAGTTCTTCAAATGGTTTTTTCCTTTTTTTTGACTGACGGAGAAAGAAATCTTCTTCTTATTTACTTATCTATCTATCTTCGATTGTTTCGCTTTTTTATTTGTCTTCCTTTGTATATTTTTCTCCGGTTCCCGTTATTTTCTCTGCCTTCTGTCTTCACCTTTTGTTGCTTAGTCCTAGTCGTGTCCTGAAATATTCTGATGGTGTTTTGCAGGTAAAGGAGAGAGATCGGGCGTGGGGTTCTGGTTCGAGGTAAAATTTGTCCATGTCCCTAGTTCTCATTGTTATTGGCTGTAGTAAAGAAGCGTCTGAGGTGTCAGAGGGAGTAGTAATTGAGGGAAAAGGTCTTTCAATAGAATTCTAGCCTAATCTTAGACCTAAAGTTTAATTCTAAGAACTTAGTCTAGAATTTTGCAGCTGATCTGGTCGTCTGATAGCTCCTTCGAAGAACGAAAATGCTTTGTACTTACAATCAATCCGTGGAATCTTCTACAATGTTGGCGGCCTTCCCCGAAAGTTTATTAATTCTTAGCGATTCTGTGATGTTTGGATTTTCTTAGATCGTCCCTCTGATGTGTTATAAGATACCAGACATTCTTTTAACTTTCTGAAAATGGTTACCCATTCCAGACCAGTGGGAGTGGCGACTTGTACTCACAGATTTTTCCAGTAGCTGATATAGACTTCTGACGAGGACAAGACCTCGATTGGAATTCCTCAGGAAAACTAAAGAAGAGGAAAAGCCAAGAAGACGTTAAGAAGACTGGTCTTCTGTCTTCCATTTGAAATGAGTTCTTACGATTAAGCGTTTTTGTATCGACAGTGAAATTTCTTTGAAGGTGAGGTGAGAAAAGGAAAAAATGAAATCAGAAATAGAAATTTCAGTTTCCGTGATTCGGTGTAATTCGTGAGTCGGGACCGGAATTCCAGCAGCCAAAAACCAAATTGGACATAAATAAAGTGTTTAATTTATGAGTGGAAACCGTATGCGGTTTGGTTCGAGGGAAATCGGGCGGGTGAATAAGAGGAAAATTAGGTCGCGTTCTTCTCAACCGTCCTGTACAAAAGGAAGCCGGGTGTCGGGGGATGGGAGGGGGGAAAGAGGAAACAAAAGGAAGATATTGCATTTATATTTAAACAATTCTCGTTTCTACGTTATTCACCGCCTTCTGAAAAAGAACTGAAGAACCACTTCTTTTCGAGTTTTAAGGAAATCCTGCCTCTTAATTATTTCTTCTGAAAGAAAAAAAATTTTTTTTGTTCTCTACTTTTCCCTTTTCTTCTTTGTCGACTTCAGCTCTCCTTTCTTCCTTCGTTTTTAATTTTTAAAAAATTTGATTCTGAGACCCGTCAACCCTGACTGTTGTTTCGTTCTTTTTGTTGCTGGTTTTCGGTCCCAGCAAGGCAAAATCCGAGAAGAGAAAAATAATTAAATGAGAAGCCTACCTGTGTACTTCGTTGAGTGTGTTTGGAAGCTGAAAGGAGGATAGTACCACGGAGGTCGAGATATTTAGATATGAGAACGTTACCTACTAATGAGACATTAGAAACTTGTACACTTGAGAAAACTAACGAATTTTGCGGAGAAATACATAACACCCGTCTCGAATGACGACCGACTAGTGAGTGTTAGCACCCAGCGAAAGCTTCGCAAACTTTTGCAAAATGCCTTACTTGCGCCAAATTCAAAATTGGCGCAAACAGCTGGTCTATGGTTTGTTACTATAGTTTCATGTTAGCCTAGTTTACTTTTGGTGTGCAGTTTATTAGTGTAGACCAGTGGTCGGCCATCTGCGGCTCGCGAGCCACATGTGGTTTTTTGGATGTGAAGTCGCGGCTCTTTAGTTCCATACGAAAACACTGAAAACACTATATTGTATGTATTAATATACTGTGTATAAATTGCTATTTACACTAAAGTCGGAAAATTAGGGGTCAAAACCTGGGAGCTGGCTGCCAGAGAGAGATCCGAAATTGTTGAAATGGCCAAGACTCTTGACCAGCCGTAGCCCCAAGAAGTAGTAGGAGGAGCATATGTTAGTTGCAATTTTTGATTCTTCCAACTCAAAAGATTGCCGACCCATGGTCTAGGCAAAGTGCTCACTTTATCTAGAGATCCGACGAATCTTGGTGAGAATCGAGCTCATAAATCGCCTTTTCTTGTTTCCTTCTTTGGTTCTTGGTTTTTGTTGTATTAGATGACAAAAATTGAAAACAGATCATGATGGAAGGGATTGGAACGGATTTATGGATCACAGCTTGGAAGACGAGATGATGACTGAGGATTGGGTCCGCTCTATTTTTTCAAAACGTTGGAAATCGTTCTCGGTTCATTTGACAGAAGCACGTGATTTTTCAATGACTCTTTTGGGAGAGAAGGAGAATGGCGGTGGAGTAGAGATTGTCGGGGGGTAGACGGAGGAAGCAATTTTTATAAGGTTCTCGATTTAATGGATAAGCGTTTTTTTTGTCCGGAATGGCCTTTTTGAATTTGTCAAACTTTCGTTCATTTCTTATGCGTGCGTTTGACACGAAATAAATCCTTTTTGTCCCCGTTAGAAGATGGCGATGAATCTTCTGTCTCTCTCTCTCTTTTAAAGTCCTAGCTACTCTAGATTTTACCGTCTATTGAGTCAGATCGGTTCCGCTTTGTATCATATCAGCTGTTTCGGATTTGCCTTGTTTTCTGGGCAGATTGGCAAAATTTTCCAACCAGCCCGCTCGTATTGCTGAACCATATGATTGGTTCTCAGAGCGTAGTACGCTCGCACACCAACATAAAATGGGTGACGGTCTCTTCGTCAGTGTTGCAATTCCGCTTCCAATAGCCTGACATCTTTCTGATTCATTCCTCTCAGCTGGCTTATCAGTTTCGCGATGAACTCATACCAATGATCACAGTACAGTCAACTCCCAGTGTAACAATCATGTGGGTCCAACCTTCATTTTGAGTATAATTTTAGTATTTCGTTATTATAAATGAATAATCAGGGCCAGATATACAATTTGAAAGATGTTTTAACCAATTTGTTTCATTATTTTTCTTCAGTCGGGCTCTTAAAGAGTTCCGTTTGGATGCAAAAGAGTTTATCTATAAATAAATCCGTTGATAAAAAAAATCTGACGTCAAGTCGTCAAGATGCATATATATATACATAAAACATGAATTAAAATAAAAATTCCGACCGGGATTGACGATCGGAAATGGTTAATTCGGTTAAAGTCGGACGTTGTCGGCTCATAAAAGCAAGCGGTGGGTTTCATCCTAATAATACTGTATTAGTTCCGTTGTGGATATTAGGGATTTTTGAGAGTTAATTACGTAATAGATTTTGTTTTATTGTCGTCGAGAAAGAGGCTGAGACAGTTTTTAATCGGTGCTTGATGTATTATTCAAGCAACTGAAGGTTTCTTTTATCCAGCTTATACATTTACAATATAAAATAATAGTATAATACGAATGAATGAAGTACGGTTATAATCGTTATACACCTAACAGATACGTCGTAGTCTCCTTGCTTTAGGAGGTAGAGCAAAGTTCCTTAGGTCACCGTATTGGTGAGAAACAGACGCTCCAGAATTCCACCAGCTAGTGCATAGATCTCCTGCACCGTTTGCACCCCTCCCCCCAGATTCCCGTGCAGGTTGTCATTTCAGACGTACCAAAGAGGACAGACTGAGTTCCTCAGTACTTGATTTAGAAATCTCTGGACCGATAAGGCATCACTGTTACTTGCACAGCCTCAAATCTGGCTGCCCACTCACCCGGCTCCTACCTACATTTAGGTTTTGGTGTCATTATTGTATTTTCTTCTTGATGAGATATCTGCAAGAACGCTTTGTGATTTTTGGAGGAACATCCTATAGTAGACAAACCGAAACTTCTTCCAATCAACCACCACAAGCTCCTATATCTAAGATTGAGCTCCTGGATCCTCTCTACTATTCTGGGTGGTCCAGTTTACCTTTTCTCTGTGTTTCCAACACAGCCAAAAGGTACAGACAGACAGCTAAACAGATTACGCTCTACCCCGTCTGCCTCCTTCACACTCTATCATGTTATGGTTGTAGGTGTCTTGACACGTTGATTCAAAAACTAACTGACGGAGGGAGTAACTTTATGGAAGCTGAATTTCGTTCACATCTAACCATTTATTTTTTCAATAACGAAAATGTGTTTTTCGTTTTTTTCTCTTCATCGCTTTCGACACGTGTAATAATTTGGTTGTTTAATTTCCGGCCTACGATTCGGCTTCCATTCCCTCTCTCTAGGCCCTGTTTTGAAGCTCCTATTTCGGCGCCAAATTTTTTTCCCCCGTTTTTCTTTTGAGTTATGTCTTCCTTTCTTTCATGAAGAGATGAAGAGAGAGATTTTGAATATTGAATAGCCATGTCAGGACGAATGATTGTGTAGTTCAGGCTTGATTGGTGCTTTAGTGGTGTGTATGAGAGCTTAATGAGAAATTTTTGTTACGATGTCAACCAGATCCTAAATGTTTTGCTCCCTTCTTTTTGGTATTCCTGTTCTGTACGTGTCTAACTGGCTCAAGCACCACTACTACCGACTTTCTTTAAGATGGTTTTGAGCCTCAAGCATTGGTACTAGTACAACAGAATGCCGTGAAGGCGTTAAATGTCGAGAGATTCGTTACTCAGAATCTCTGTACATGTTGTGGACGGTCTCACAGGAGCTAAAATTCAAGGAAAAGAGGAAAATATAATTTTATCCAGATACAAAGTAAAGAACATGACCGCTCCATGACGAAATTCCTTCCCGGAAGTTAATTAAAGCAATGCGTCAAAACACGGTTGGCATTTCCCCTTTTATTTCTGTAACAAGTCTTTCCAGGGAGAAAGTCGAGAGAGAGAGAGATTGGTATGAGGAGAGAGAAAGGAAGAGAAATAGAGACGAGAAAAGGAGGGAGAGGAGGGAGCCTTTAGCTGAAAATGACGGAAAACGTCAAAAACGCTTTTCTTTTGTTTTTATTTAATTTCTTAGTACATTTGCGTAAGGCTCGAATAATTAAGAGAAAATTTTCTTTTTCTTTAATTTCTTTTCTTTCTTTCTCTCCTTCCTTCCCCCGGGAAATCGATTTTTGTTTTTTTATTTTTGTATTCGTGTAAAAATAAATTTTCCGAGAGGTTGAATATTAATAATATATTCATAATGTTTAACACGTTCGCTCCGGCCGTTTTAGAACAAAATTATTTACCACATCTTATAGAAAGGATATGTCAGCGATGGTGTTCTCCTAAATGACGATACCCGAATCAAATCACCTTCTACAGTGAACAAGCAATCAGCTGATTCTAACGGTAGTCACATACTCAACACACTCAAATGCGCGCGCACTCTGATAGCTTCATCTTTAGTTCGTTTTTAAATTTTCCACCATTCTAAGGTGTCATGATCAAATGTATCACCCTCGGCTTCGGCCTTAACTTTTTGTACACATCTAGGAATGTCAACTGAAAGCCAAATATGCAGAAGAAGAAGAAGAAAAGGAGAAGAGGAATGGAATGAAAAAGGAGAGAGCTTAAAAAATTTCTAAATAAATGGCAAAGACCTTTTCATCTACTTCATCCCCTTCCCCCAACACCTCCTAGAAAACTCTCATCTGAGGAAATTCACGTAAAAACAAGAAACTGACTTAAGAAGTTTTGGGTTACCTTTGAAAATCTCGAAGCTCAAGTTGAAAGTTTTTTTGTTAACTTTTTTCTAAAATCTTTTGCGCTTTTACCTAGAACTTTCGAAAAAGAGAAGAAGGGGGAGAAAAAGAGAAAGAACAAAAATGAAAAGCTGAAAATGGCGCAAGGGCGTCGAAAGTTTTCGCCAAATTGCAGGCATGGATGTTGGGAGTCTTAATTACACCTTTCCTTCATCTCTGTCTATAATTGTCGGCATTTTTTTCTTCTGTTCTACAAAGAGAAAAAAGTGTTTTTGCGAAATTAGAGCTTTAGCGGAGGGAGGAAAAAAGTTTGGGTGATGAGTATGAGACTTGTTTCAAAACCGTTCGGGTAGTTGGTTAGTAGAAGCTTGACTGCAAGCGGCTTACGGGTGTCTATGGGTCAGGACAGGGGAGTAACAGCAGAGATGACAACAGCATTCCTTACAAAAACCAAAAGTCCAACTTCGCGAACAAATATCCTTTCGAATTCTTAACAGTGATATTGGCCACGTGATCATATTCCACAAAAGATGATGTCCTCGGTGAAAATCCCTTTTACAGTTTAAAACACACATCACGTACGATTTCACCCCCAACCCCAACTCTTCCAAAAGACGACACGAAAATCGTGTCGCTCTCACCTCCTCTTTTGATGAAGAACCCAAATGGAAATGGGTTTTTCTTTTTACAGAAGATCACGTTCGAAAATTCCTTTGATCATTTTTCCCGGAGAACTGGAAACTAAAGAGTTTTGAAGTGTCCATTTGAAAGAGGCGGAGGAGGAGGGGTGGGCAAGGGGAGGAGGAAAAGGTGGAAATGATATTATTTCGAGAACAATGAGGTTAGCGGAATGCTAAATAACCCGGAAAAGGGAGGAGGAGGAAGAGAAATAGGAAAGTGAAAGAGGAAGAGAGGAAAGGGAGGTGGGATGGAGGAAAGAGAGGTCGAAATCCTATCTCCTGAGTCCGATTACAGAAACGGACTCGATTTTCTTTTTATTCCTTTTTGGTTTTCTTTCCTCTACCTTTAACCTGGTTCTGCACGATTTCTTTTCGTTTCACTTTCATTCTGTTTATTGCTCTTCCTTTTTTTGTATATTTGGGGTCGATGTTGGATCGTCGGAGTCCGTTACTCTCAAATCTTTTCACCACCCCAGCCGAACATCTTTCTCTTTCCCATATACCATATATTTGTTGTTGCCATTTGGGGGTGGATCACTATGCTCTTTAAACTTTCTTGTTCTTTGTATGCTTGGATATTGTCAAAGTATTTTTTCTGTGCTGTTTAGTCTGGTGATTGTGATTGGTGAGGCACAACATCCCAGTCAAGCTCCAACAGGTTTAGTCTTTGGATTATGCCGTTCTCTTTGGTTATACGACACAGATCAAAAGCGGGTAGCACTGCACTAAGTATTATCTGACTTTGAAAACCGTTCAAGGAAGACGAAGTTGAACGCAGAAGAGTGGTATTTGTTCTTTTTCTGTTTTCTATTGAAAGGAGAAGACGGTTGATGAATTGAAAATTAACGAGATGAAGGAATCAATAGATGGAAAAGAAAGGAAGGATGAAATCTCTCTCCCTCCCTCTCTCTCTAATTCTCCTGACAAACAAAAAAAAAAGAAATTGATTGTCACTAGAGTGGTGGTAGAAGCTTGAAAAAATTCAATCAGAGACCGCAGGGTCTCTATCTGAATCCTTCATCCTCTTCCTGTGGCAACAGACGAAGATGTCTTCTTTGAAGTTTTAAATTAGCTTTTTCCCTCGTCCGAAAAAGTCGAGCAACACGGACAGGTTTCTTCTCTTCCCGGATTCTCGACTTCTTTTGCTCGCCGATGCAGAAAACGTAATTAACTTGATTAGCATTTCAATCCGAGGCCATCGGGGAGCCTGGAAGGGAAGGGAAAACTCAAAGGAGTAGAACTGAGGCGGCCTTGGTGGTGGAGGGAAGTAGAGGAAGGTGGTTGGTTTCCATTGTCAAAGTTTTTCTTTTCCCTCGGTTTTGTCGCGGTTAATTTCTTCACCTTTGATTCCATTCCTTTCTCTGATTAAACTTATTGAGTTTAGGATTAATTCGTCATTTTGTCTTCCATTCCTCTCCCCTCCTCTTTCCCTTCAATTCTTATTATTATAATTAGGTGCCTTGATAAAGGAATCGAATGCAAATCTCGTCTTCGTTTCGCTTTAGTCGGATTAGAGGAGGGGTGGGTGGGCGTAGGGGTAGGAAAGGGAAAATGTTATACAATGAAATCAAAAGACAATGGCGAAAATTTAACCTTTGAATGAGGAGTAATAAAATTTTTGACATCTTCGAAGGGCGGTTTTCCTCGGAAGTTTGGATTAAGCCACAGACAGACGTGGCCCTATCGCCGGAAGGCTAATATTTTGATGTCGACTTCCGATTTCGATTTTATTCTGATTTATAATGAGTCTTTGGTGATTTATTATTATCATCATCGTTTTGTCGAACGTGATTCATTTCATTTATTTATTTTATTTTTTTCTGGTTGTTGCTTTCAAATGATTTAAGAGAGGGACATGTCGTCTAAAATTTTTTTTCCTGTTGTTTTGTTTGAGGATGCAGAGAAAGAGGAAGAGGATGTAATGAATGATTGACAGAAATTGGTTGGAATCGTTTAAAAGGTGATTTAGAACCTGTTGATACGGTAAAATTGTCTATCGGGAATTTTTTATTTTTAATTTTGGAACTGAAGCGGGAGGTCTGTGGTGTAGTGGTTAACCGCCAGATTAAGAAGTTATAGTCGCGAGTTCAAACCTTCCTCATGCATCATGTATAGTAAACTAAGATGCACTATATGGTCCATACGGTTATATATTGGATTCGGATGGTTCGTTTTCTTAGAGTACTCAGTCTAAAGTAAAAGGGCATTTCTTCTTTTTCCTCCCAGAATGATCGTTGGGGTTCGAACCGAGACAGTATCTCTTCCATGTGTTATTTTTGAGGGCCGAGCCGGGGGTATCACGACAATTGAACGCGCAAAAAGGCCCGAGATTTTCGTAATTTTGTAATTCAGACTTATTCGTATACTGTACTCAATAAATCTTTAAATCAATTACTGTACCAACAGCCAGTGGGAAAAGAAATGTATCTTGTAAATGAGGAAGGCAAAAAATGAATTTGAACTGAATAATTTTAACAGTATAATAATTTAGTATTAAAATATAACGTCCAGTAATATAGAAGGTTTAAAATAAAATCAAATTTAATGAAATTTGCACGGTACAAGACAGTACCTGAGATATAAAAAAAGGCTGACGAGTGGGATTTCCGGAACTGAATTGGAAATGTATTCCTTCAATCTGATTGATTGGCTGAAAATTAAAGGATCGTCGAGTTAGGAAAAAATGTAATAGTTCTGAGAAAATTTTGGAAACTCCACTCGTTGGAGATTTGAGAAAGAGATCTGCATCCAGTTCTCTGTATCCAATTGTCGTGGTACCATGGTGTTTGTGAAGTGACTGTTTCAGAATCAAATAAAGATTTTTGGAAATTTTTACTCTCTTTCACTCACTAACTGTGAGAAGAGCTACACTTGTGCTCAGCTCCTCCCTCAAGTAGAGATAACGTGTCTGTTCGACTGAAAATTTGCACACAAAACCCACTTATAAGGGGAAGGAAAGCGAGCTTTAAATAGTTAAATAAAATTTAGTGAGGAAAGGATGACAGGAGAGAAGAATGGGATGGTGGTAGTGGTGGGGAAGACAAGAGAGCATCATAAATGGTTTTTCGATGTCTGAGGAAAAACAATTTTCTCAAGAGACTGGACTGAGAAAGGGAGAGAGGAGGAGGAATGGAAACAACTTCTGGAGAAGTAACGTTCTCGTATAATGAATTCCCCAAAGTGGACACAAAAGAGACAGGGAAGAAAAGGAGAAAGATCGCCGATGAAGGGAGGCTGGTAGGAGTGAGATGAGGAGGTGGATGTGACAACGGATGGACATTCCAATCCATCATGATTGTTCTAGCCCTACATAAAGATATTGGACGTTTGGGAGTAGGATATTTATGAACGTGGGCGGTTTGAACCTTTTTAACATTTTCCTTTTTAGTTCGAGCGCCTTTTTTTTGAATGGAAAACCTTTTGGATGTAATAAATCAGGGAGTAGATGGTCTTTTTTTGTTGCACTGGTTCTTCTCTGTCTTTCTGTTTTTGTCAGTATGACTTAAAGCAATGACTTAAGAAATCGTTTTTACATTCGTATAAAGGGTATACTATGTGTTGTTTGGAATTTTAAACGAAGATTTAAAAAGTGAAGCTCAAAGATGGACAAGTATCGTTACTTTGTGGACACCAACGAACAAAAGAAGGAGGAGACAGTTTAGGAATGAGTAATAGATTTTCATGGAACCAGTAAACCGAAAATGGGACCGAGAATTTTAAACACAAGTACCAGTAAATGAGACACCGATTATAACCCTGTTTCCAGGTAACAACCTCCCTCAAATTTACCATCAGCACACCTGCGGTGACTTTTCAACGTTATTCGCCGATTCCTGTTTCCAGTTCACCTCCTTTGACAGACATCAAATCAATACAAGCGTACCTAACAGCGTTCAGCGTTTATGCTATGAAGAACGAGAGGGGAAAAGAAACCGATACCTGAGGATTATAACGAGAAACAGGAAGAAAACGAAACAGTCGAGCTGCAAAAAACTCGGGAAGTGCGAGGAAACTGAGAGAAGACACAGTGCCTTCTTCAGGTAGTGTTGAGTTAGAAAAGGTTTCACCGAATTCTGTTTAGACGGAGAGTAGCCCGCTTGCTGTCGCCGCGACCAGGAAATGTGACACCGATCATGATCCTGTTTCCAGGTAACAAGTTTATCATCGGTATAATAAAAGTATAACGAAACACACAACGCTATCTACTGGTAAATCAAATTACTTTGTTGCTAACCCAATACCTGAATTACACAATAAATCGAAACGAGTTTCTCAAAAACGGTCTTTTGTCTCACAAAGAGAGAGAGAAAAAATTTTTTAAGGGAAAGAAGATTGAAAAACGGGGCCGGTCCTCCTTTTGGTGGGGGGCGGAGGAAACTGGGGGTTTAGAACGAGAGGAAACGAAATGAATTCTCGTTAGAAAACCCGTTTTTGAGAAAATCGTGTAAAAGGAAAGGAAAAAGACGAAATTTTCTTTTTCTCCTTTTTTGTGTGTGTGTGTAATTTCTTCGCTTTTCCTCCGCATTTCAATTTCCACAAATTGTTTTGTGTGAGGCACGCTTATCACATTATTCAAAATCCGTGAAAACCCATCCATTTCCCTTCGATTACGTGCCAGATACGAAGGTGATGTTGACATAAACAAGATAAAGGGAAAAAGAAAGAAGAAAAGACGGGGAAAAATGACACAACGTGAAATAACTTTTCTCTTCCTGCTTCCCTCTTCGTCTCTTTTTCTTTTCACTATTCTCTTGTCCCATTATTCACACCTTCGTCGCACTTCTACTAGTCTTTCCTTGTACTCCTCCTCCTCCTTCCTCACGTCTCATTCGTCTAATCTTGTCTTACCAAAGTGAAGGGTTAAAGGAAAACGTTGTCAAAACGTCTGAATCGGATTCGTGTAAGTGCGGAGTTTGAAATCTCCTAGTTTTTACCCCGTCTCCTCTTTCTTTCTTCTCTCCATCTCTCCTCCTCCTCCTCCAGCCTATGAATTATTTATCACTTTCAAAAGTGAATGTTTCCCTAAATTCTGAGGTACCAGGCCTCTTACTCCCTTCCCATTTAACCTTCGCCTTTGGTACGCTCGAGAGTTTGGCAACAGTAAGAACATTTTGGATTTTCTGTTTGTTTACGGTGAGATTAAAAGCGATGAATGATGTTATTTTCTTACCCTTTCCCTCTTTATTCTTGCTGTCGTACCCCCACCTATCCTCTTCATTCATGCTTCCCTCTCTACAGCTTTGTTTTTCATTTTCTGTTTCTTCTTTGTTTTTTTTAAGTTTTCTTAAGTCCCACGCTAATGTCAACATCATCAATCATGACATGCAGCATATTTGGCTTGGCGATGGGTTTGATAGTGATGGAGGAGGTACTCTGTAAAAATAGCAGAAACAAGTTTCGGATAGACTACAGTGCAGCATAGTTTTATTCTGGCTGCCAGTCGGCGTATGGTGACGAGAGTTTGTACGATACAGCTTCCAAAGATGACCTAGGACAATTTCAGGCACTAGGCAGTTGACATTCATTGAAAGACATTGACGGGACGGTCTGGAACTTCTAGAATCAACAGCATCTCCAACTGAAATGTTTGAATAATGTTTCGGCACAGATTTCTTGGAAAGGCACGGGAAGGAAATGCTTACTAAATGAATGTTAAGATTTTCTTTTTCATATCGTTCTAAATGTAGTCAATAAATACAACAATCGTCCAACCTTCAGCAATCATAATGATCAGAACTTTATGAAAATCTTAGCTGTCAATAGTAGATTCGAATATCCGCACTGAAAGGTTAAAGTAATAGATAACGAACTGACTGGTCACAAAATTGAGCCAAACTTCAGGTCTCACGATAGGACACGCATAGGTTTGGAAATAATTAAATAATAATAATAATATATTATATTTCCCACCTTTTGCCATTAAAATAACAAAACATTCTGTAGCCTTTCTCTTCTTAGTCTTCCTTTTTCTTTTTCGGTTCCATTTTCCATTTTTCTTGGCAGCGTCTTCTGGCTTCTGTATCTTTTGCTTCAACAAGGTAGGTAGATCGAGATACAGTTCGGTGGTTTTTGAACCCGGGCTCGCTTTAGATTTTTCTATTCTTTCATGCTGCTCTTGTCTTTGATTTTCATTGTCCCTTAATACTAACTCTTCCATAATTTTTCTTTTCTTCTTGTTCTCTTTCACTGTTATTCCCGGAACCCCATTTCTTTGGAAGTATTTTACCTGTTCTTTATCTGTCTCAGCTACACATTCTCTCAGTGCTTCGTTCTTTGATTCCGTTCTTGCTTCCTTCTCATATTTTACAGCTCTCTTTCCACTTTCTCTTTTTAAAAGTATTCTTTTACTCTCTTCCGGTACTACGTAATTCGGTGTTAAAGCATGGAGGCCTAGAACCCACCTGAAATAAATTGGTTTTTATCAAATTGGCAAAATTGTGGCGTGCGATCCACATCCTTCAAAACAGCGGAGTATCGAAATAGTCTAAGCCACGGGTGAAATTTCCACTTGAACACCAATATAGAAAAAAGAACCGGAAACCGCAACTTTTAAGCAAATAAATAAAATGGGAGAAAAAATCTTGAGACGGGCACTGAGCAGGACTTAAAGATTTAGAAAATTGAGTAAAGCGGATTTTCTTGGTCACTCCAGCTTAAATTCATTCCTTCAACACCCCTTCATTTCATTCCCTTCATCCACAACCGTCAATGTGGATTCTAACGAAAAGCCCGGTTATTTTTCAAAGCTCCTGGCCTCACCTCATGTAAACTATGTGAAAATGCAGATGGCTCATTATAATATTTCCTCTCGGGTTAAAAAAACAAATCCGTCTTTCATCCCCTACCACACACACCCCCTCTCGCTCTCTCTCTTCGCATCCCAACATTAAAATGCTTTCTCCGACAAAAAAAAGATAAGAAAAAGATTTTGAAGGAGAGATTGGGATGGGAAAAGAGATCAAGACACGTGGAAGAGGTTTTCGAGGAGGAAGAGGAGTGGGGATGTGAGACAATGGCCAAAAGGGAAAAATCCGCGCGGTTTTGATATCATCATATGAACGATTCTAACTGAGGAAACTTGACCCTTTGGTTTCCTCTTCCAAAAAGTCAAGAGATAGAAAGAAAAAAGTCGAAAGAGATAGGAAAAAAGGAGGAGAAGAAGAGGAGATTAGGAGCCGACAAATTAATTACGTCAGTTCCTAATTTTCTCTTACTTTCGCCCGGAACCTTTTCTAGGATGACTTTCTCCCATTCATGTCTCTTCATTTACTACTTTCACTGATAAATGATGACCTGAAATGTGAACCTTTTTAATTATAAAAGTTTTCTTTTTCCCGTTTTCGTCTCTTACTTTTCCTCTTTCTTTTTTCCTTTCCTTCCCCCCTTTCTTCCACTTTCTCCATTATGGGAGTCTTTGCATTTATTCCTTTATCTGGATTTCAGTTTACGAGTAAAAAAGCTATTCATATTGTACCTGATTTCGTCAAAAGGATTTTTCTTTAAACACTGAAAACATGTTTCGATTGCTGACCCACTCGAGTGATTTTTCTTTTCCGATTCCATCCTAATCGAATTAAAAGTTTGAATTCCGTGATTTTTTTCTTTGATTCGCCATCTTTGCTTTTGTTTGTTTGCTGAGTGACTCCGTTGGAATACTTTATGATAGCTTTTCCTTTCTCTCTTCCGTCGTTTCCTTCATCTCTTCCTCACCCATTTTAACTTTCGCCTTTGTTGTGATCTTATTGTCTGATATTTTTCTACCTACTTCCGTCTTCCTTCTCCTCTCCCTCCCCTTTCTCTTGCTTCCCTTTGTGAATTATTGCTTCCATTTCCCTTTATCCTTCGCTCGTGTGTGTATGTTTATGGTGTTACGTCAAATTTTTGTCTGACTTCTGCGCTTCTTTGTGCCTTCTGTTCTTCATCGTTTTCCAAATTTGCGCAATGTTCTGGTACATTGTAATACCTCGAAGTTGATCTTCTTAATTCTCCATTTTGACGCAACTTCCAACAATTTTTACGAAGGATTCTCGAAGAGTTACAGGACTTTGTAAACTTTCTGTATTATTTTCGAAAATTTGAAAAAGGAGTTATACAATGAAGAGGAGAGAGACAGAGGTGGGATGTAGAATTTGCTGATTTCCAATTTTTTTCTCTCAGAGCTTTCGACATTTTCAAAAAATCTTGAACCGCGTTTAAAGACATGTCTTCACCTCATCATCAGTTTCATTTTTCTTGAAACGAAACTCCGGGAAGGAGCACACGTGTGTGTGTTTATATATACAGACTGAAAATCGGGCTTGGAAACTGAGTTTTGAAATTGGGAGAAGTTCGGGTTCCTTCCTCCTCCGTTTTCCCTTTCAACTCCTTCCTTGAGCTTTTGTATTTGAATTTCCCAAAATGGGAAATTGCCTTTTCCCGGTTCACTTCCTTTAACTTCGTAAAGGTTTATTTAGTTAACAAGACTTTTTGGAGGCGAGTCTTTGATGAGAACGTTCGAGAAGAGAGGAAAAGGTAGATGGAGAGGTGGGATGGGGGGTGTGTGTAACAGACCGTCAGAAATCTTCGACTCGAAAATCATGCGTGGGCTAGGAGGGATTAGAAAATCCAAAAATTAAAATTTAAGTGAGTTAGTGTGCGTGGATGTGTATGGAAGTGTTAAAATCCAAAATAAGGAAGGAAAGAGAAGAGAAGATTAGGGGTTCGGGGTGACAAGAAACGTTATCTGGTTCTGTCAACTAGAGAAAAATTCTCGGTTCAGAAATGTCAGATGTTTTAAAGCGAAAATCATATTCCCACGTCCACCTCAAACTCCGAAGCAGAAGAGAAACTTGGAAATTAGGCTCCACGTGGTGTTGTTCCTTGCTCCTCGAAAGCTTAAATGCAAACAAGGAGCACAGGTTCAACAGAGTTCAAGGTACTTGTTGATTGTATATTATCATACAAGAAGAAGAAGGGAAAAAGTGGTTTTCGCAGCACCGTTTTTCCTTCGCTATAAAAGCAAATAGAAGGATAAAAGAAAGATAAAAACGGAAATCTCCAGAGACAAAAGAGCTTACCTGCAAATACTATCGAGGACGGTAAAAACATGAGGGAAAAATGGAGATAAAAACTTGGCGAGGATCCCAACGGAAATTTTTTTTTGTTTTGTTTGTTTAGAATCGGAGAAACCAGAGTTGAAATACAAAATCCCATTCGAAAATGGAAAAAATTACATAGTGATCCTAGGAAAAGGGTTAGTCTGCGTAAAAAAGGTTACACTCTGTCGAATAGGATTACCTACAGGTACCTTGGTTCTACAGGTTCTAGTGCCTCTTCGAAGCACCGAAGTTCTTGTACCGAATGGGCAAGGAGGCTCTATTACATCAAACGCCAGAAATTTCAGTATTTTTGCAATGAAACTTTTGATCTGCAATGAGAAGTACCGACTTCTTCATTTGATTATGGAGGATAAAATCAGACCAATAAATCATTATAAACTCAAACTGCCATCTTAGACTATACATTTTCAGGATCGTCAAACTGCCCCCAACTTTATAAGTTTTTTAGTGCCTAGACGGCTTGTAAATGAAGGGGTTCACCGAGACCTTCCTGTCAAAACGAGAACTTATATTCTTCGATGTTACGTTCTTTGTATGCTGGGAAAGAATGGACGCTAACGAAGACTCGGGAAAGAAGAATTGAAGTATTGAGATTTGGCTTTACCATCGTATACTTAATACTACCTAACGAGACGAATGACAAATTTCTGATTCGTACAGGCAAAGAGAAGCTCATCATCAAAATAGAAGGAAAGCCTCATGGGTCAAGAACTTGGGAGGTTGGTTCGGTATGACATCCTGGCTTTAAGATCACTACAGCCCTGTTGATTGCCAGCCTTTGACATAGAAACAGCACATGATGATGCTGATCAATATGTCAGTCCTAGACATATGAGTTAATAATACACTTATTCGGCCCCTGACTGTTGTGGATCAGTGATTATAAGTGTGATCCCTGATCTGGCCATATGAAAGTTTGTGCAGAAGTCTCTTGAGCTCGTTTTGGAAATTTGGTTGTCTCCCACAGCCATGAGTGTGTTCCACCGATTAAACGTTATCCCGAGAACACTAAGGTCGTGACTCTATCTTTCCTTTCTTACAGGAAGCCGACCAGGATTTCTTTTTTAGCTTAAACGTTTTTGCCTAGACTCAAACCCAACTGTATCCTTTGGTGATCTTTTTGGCAGAAGCTTTCTGGTCTCCCCCTTCGGGGACGTGTCAGCGAACAGAGCAGAATACCTAAATAGATTTGTCTAAATCTTCTTTCATACTGTCACCGCCACCTTATGGTTCTTCATCACCCCCATATGCACCTGTGGCCGTCACTTCTTCCCTGAATCGCTGCAGCGCCCACTTTGGGAACCACTGACCTAATCGAATGACCACTGTTACCTATCTTTCCTATCGAATTATCTGATAAGAGATCAATATTCTTCTTCAGAAGCACAAACGATGTGATTGGAATGGATACATGTTCGCCACGAAAATTTATTCCAATGATTTCTTCGGTCGTGTTGATTTGTCATCAGATTCCCGTCACATCTTACGCAACCAATCCAAAGGCTGAGGAGAATGAAAGATGGCCGATGTAAGAATTTCCCGAAACGTGCAGTGTGATTTTGTGTGTGAGGAGAAAGAGGAAGGGAGGTGGGGAGGGGAGGGACAGTGAGAGAAGAAGATTTCTCTAAGTCGATAGTTCTTTCAACGTGAGTTTTTCTTCTTCTTCTTCTTCTTCCTTCCCCATCTTTCCAGTTTATCATTTTTCGCCATTTCTCTTTTCTTTCGTAATTTCGTAAATTTCTTTATAAAAGTTTTCGAAAAAAAAATTCTCTTCTTCGTGTGTTATTCTTGAATTTGTAATTTGAAATTGGTTGATGTGGGGCTGATGGTGCGTGATCGGAATTTTCAACATTTGATTTAGGCTCTGCTCTTCTTTCCATTTCTCCTCCCTCCTCCTCCTCCAGCCTTATACATCTCTCCTTGGTGAGCCCTTTTTCCTTTTTTTTTCATATTTCTAAGTTGTGAAAAGCTTTTTACTTTTTTTTATCCTTCTTGAAACGTGGCGGCGTTCTTCTTCTCTTTTTTCTATCTCCTTACTTTGCTTTCGCGAGGTGTAGCTTAGAAAAAACTTTTATGTTCCGTTCTCGCCACCTTCTTGTTTCTTTTTTTCGTAACGCTTTCGTTTTTTTTCGTTGTTCTTTTGGAGAAGGCAAAGAAAGTGGAAATCTCTACCTGATGACGTTGCAGCTGTTACGCTGGTTAGGTCAAATTTTTGGGATGTTAGTAGAACTCACTTTTATCTCATCAAGAGATTAGTTCCCGGTATAAGCTGTTGGTGTCTTTAGTGGTAGAGAAATGGGTATCGCTTCGATTTGGTAACTTTTTGTGGCTGGGAAAGAGGAGAAGGAGAAAAGGACGATTATCTATTCCAAAACTGTGCAATATCTGCTAGAGGGTCAAACAGAGAACCTTTAACAACACATTTAGTACGACTTTGGGTTGTAGAGATTCCTAGTCTTCGAAACCCTCAGGAAGAAAGCTTTGGTTTGAACTTTTTCGAACGGCTTTCTATTGACTTTACATCAAAATCAAGGATTACCGAACGGTTCGGCTAAAACTAAAATTAGTATTTAATCCAGCTTTAATCACGATCGGTAAACCCTCCCACAAAGCCCGGCAATAATTATTGTTCCGCGTACAAGTTTACAAAATTAATTAAACTAATTAAAGTATTACCCGTTTAGAAGGAAAGGAGGAGGAGGAGAAGGAGGAGGAAAGATGGAAGAGGTTTCAGGTGGAAGAAGGAATGAGAGAGGAGGAGGAGGAGGAGGAGGAGAGAGAGAGAGGAGGCTTTCATCCCAAGTTTTTTCTCCTTTTGCTATAGTCCTCTCGATAAGTTTTTAATTATTACAAGATGGTTGGAGGAGGAAGAAGCAACCTGTGGTTTGCTCCTTTTGTTCTTCTCTGTTGCCTCCTTTCATCTTTTTGAGAAGTTGAGAGCGTTTAGGAGGTGTGTCAACATGTTTATAGGTTGTTAAACAGGTTACGATGTTTCGCTGTAAGAACTTGGAAACAGCTGAATACTCCAATTAGAAACATCCAACAGTTTTCATTCTGCTGTTTTTCCGAAATCAAATTTTCTCCAGAGACGATGGGCTTTTCCAGACATTTTTTTCTTTCCTTCTTCATCACTCTTTTTTCTTTCATTTGTTTTTCCCCTTTTTTTTGGCGTTTTTGGGGGATGCTGAAAGGATAAGATTAATAGGATCATCACGGAATGAGGTTGACTAGATTTACGATCTTCATCTGGAGGAGAGGAAGAAGGGCGGGAGATGATGGTGGTGGAAGAGGAGGGGGATAAAGGTCTTCTTTCCCAATTTGAAACCGCGATAAAAATGGGCGCGATCGTGACATCGGAGAAGAGAAAGTTTTGTCACTCCTTCTGCCTTTTCTGCCTTTCCCTTCTTCTTTTTTAACTTCTCTCTTTCTATTTTTGTTGCTCCTTAATTTGCCTTTCTTTTTATATTTATTTAGGTCTTCATCTTGATCATATTCAACTCTCTTCGCCCTATGCGTCAACCATCGCACGTCAGCACTACTTGATGTACCGATTTGCACCCATTTGCGACATTTGTCGCCAACAAAACGAATTCCAAGTGCTTGTCAATCACAGAAACTTGGAACTTTTGCATCTCAAGTTTTGCAATACAACATAGTGTGCAAGGGCCCGCCAGATAAAGCATCTCGACAATTTCACTCCTTTCGGTTGCGCAACATTGCAAAATCTCGCCATCCTCAACGTGTTAACGAGTATTAGCCAGGATCATAAATGCTGTTGTGGTTGTCATACTCTTATTCCATTCATTTCGAATTCTCTTCTTCATAAATAGAAATTATCTAAGGGCTAATTTTCTAGATAACTGGTCTAATTTATAATTATATAATGGTGAAGGGAAAAATCGAATTTTTATTTGATTTAACTTCGAGAAGACAGAAGAAGGAGCTTGTTAATGCTTTTTTCAGTCGAGTTCTCTGTTTTATTTGTTTCTGTTGAAAGATCGTTTCGTATTCAACGCGAATAGTTGTCCTAGAAAAAGGAAAAAAAATTTTCTTGTCCTGAGGCTGTTTCCCAGACCGGAAAAAGAAAAAGATTTGTTGGAGAAAACTTTTTTTTAGAGCTTTTCTTCTTTTTTTCTTCTTGCTTTCCCGGATTATCATTGTTTTGTTTATTTATGTTCTTACTGTTGTTGGTGATGTTGTTCGCGATTGCGCCGAAGTCGCATCAGGCTCAAAGCGGGTTACGATGATTTTATTTTTGGACGCGATGTCCACCGACTATAGTCTGTGTTTGTTTTCTTCGCTGTCCATGCTCCTTCTCTTTGTTTTTATCGGGTCGGTGACTTGGAGATTTACTCACCCGATGACGTCAGAATGTGTTTACAAATCTTTGAGCTTTGCACAAATATGGAGTTTTTCTTTCTCTTGTTTTGTAGCTAATCGCCTAAACAGAGTAGGTCGTTGAGGTTTTGATTTTTTTGTATTAATTCAAGTGTGTCTTTTTGTCTTTTCTTGTCTTACTCTCTCGTAGTCTTCTTTGTCTTCTACTACTCTGCGGTAGAAGGCTTGGAATTTTTTCAACTTTTCCAGTGACTCTAGTAAGAAATGAGTTCTTCTGAGCCTCTGGGGCGCATAGAGCGTCTAATGCGGGCTGTTTTCTTTGCTGCAGTCAGCTCCTTTTCAACTGTTCAACTCCATGTCTTCCTCTGTTTTCCTCTTCTTCGCTTTCCTGGATTCCAGTCGAGGCCTTGCTTTAGGATCTGGTCTTGTTCCCGAATAGTGTGTCCAATCCACCTCCATTTCCTCGTTCTTCCTTGTGTTTTCAAGAGTTTATGGTTTGTTCGGAACCATAGTTTTTGGGTGGACATGACATTTGGTCACCTAACGCCCACTACCACTCTTAGGAACCTGTTCATTGTAGGCGGAATCCTCCGGGTTATATCCCCTCTCACCTTCCACCCACACACGTAGAGAAGCGAGGAGTTGGCATTCGACTTGAGGATTCTTAGTTTGGTGAAGACTCTAGTAGTCCTGGGATTATGTCCGTTTAGTCCAGTAGAGGGAACTTCTCCCGCTATCTATGCCAGTCATCTTGTCAAGGTGGCAGCAATCGCAGGCTGTGCCTGTGTATCTGAGTCACATGAAACGTTAAGCTTACAATCAATCTTGTAATTTTGGGGGTATGGCTGCTAGTTTTTTGGCGCCGGTTTTCCTCGCTCTCTGCTTCTTTACTTCTTCTTTGGCCCTGGCGATAATTGTGCCCCGAAGACGCTATCGTCTCTAACGTTTTTTAATTTTTTGGTTAAGTACACGAAAAGTGATTTTTGTGCTGTGAAATTGTTTACCAGGTATTTACTCTAAATTTCTGTAAATTTATCTAGGTTTTTATACAGGGAACAGATCAGTGGCTTCAGACGTTTGACTGAAGTAGCTGTTGACACCATCTTCAAGGTGTAGATCATTTCCATGGGTAGTTAGAAAAAATGTTTCAAACCATCAGACTGTTCGAGTTTTATTTAATGTTAAAAAAAAAAATTCTTTTGTAATCCTTCATGAATAAAACTTGTAAAACCCGCATTTTAGGTTCAGGTATGAATTTCCGGTACTAGTGAATCCCTTTATCTTTGGTTTCAATAAAAGAGTACAGCAAACGGCTCAAAATCTTTCCTAGTCTCCAAAGAGAGCTTTCATCCATTCTTGCCTCCCATTTTTAGGGCCTTTATTACCGTTCTAGAGGAGCTTCCTTATTTTACTTTTTACGTTCTTTTCTTATTCGCTCCCCTTTGCTGACGCCCCCCTTCCCTCCGCCCATCCACAAATAAATGTTCTTCTCTAGAAGACGAAGAAAACTAAATAAATTCAACCGAAAAGAGATCCCACCTGGTGGAAAGAAAGAAAAGAAAATTTTCCGTTATAGCTTTGGATTTGTCTTCGTGAATGATCGGCGTGTGTCCCCCGCCCCGCCCCACCCGGCCCCGTTCTGTGGCCCCTCCGCAGCTCCATTTTCCCTTTTTCCTCTCCTCGCTATCTCTCGGCGGGAACGGCCGAACTGACTCCGTCAGTCCCTCGCTTGCTTCGTTCGAGGTTGGATTGTTCTGGGACGGGAAACTCGTTCGTTACGCGTTCGTCTTTGCGGGCTTTTACTATTTTTATTTATTTATTTATGTTTGTTTGTTATCTATTTATTTAATTTCCTATACGCGTATAAAAAGTTTTTTCTTTAATTGGTGAATCATTATCAGCAGATTGTGAAAGGAAAATAAAAAAATTTCGGTGTAAAACCAAAAATGGTGATTTCAAAAATGTGTTTTGTAAAATCGTTGGTGAGAACGTTTTTCTGATTTTTTTTGGATATCTGAGCTTTTTGAAAAGCTTGTGTTTTGTTTTGTGTTGGTATCATACACGATTCGGGTAAGATATTAATTTTGGTTTTTCCGGGGGTGGAAAATTTATTATTTTTACAATCGATACGGTCTTTGAGGTGAAGTACAATATTTTCCATTTCAGCCGTAAATGGGCCCAAATTTATGGGACACGTGTCGGTCCCCCTCAGAATTTTCTTTTTCAAATTTTCCAAGAAAAAACGAAGATGCGGCTGAAAGTTTTTTTAAAAACCCATCCAGATTTTTCCACCATTTTCCTTTTCACCGGAAAATAAGAGAAAAGGAAAAATGAGATTTTTCGAGAGAAATTCTTTTTATTTGAACAAAGCTTTTGATATTGAAAAAACCGGAAGTTAAAAGCTTCAGTGGAAATTTTTTTATTATTATTATTATTTCAAAATTTTGCCTTAGCTTCCTAAGTCGGGATTAAAAATTTTCCTCGCGGTTTTTTGAAAGGAAGGCGAAAACCCCGTTTCCGATTTAAAAACCGGTGAGAAACTAAGTTTGGAGTCTGTTCGGTTAAGAAAAACGGAAGTGGATGGTGTCTCGGTTATGTTACGATCCTTTAAAACGTTTTGTTTCCCGGATTTTCGAGAGCTTTTCCTTCCTTTTCGGTTTTCCTTTTTGTTTTCCACCTTTGAGAAATGTGTGTGTCAGGTTTGGATTCTTTTTGGAAAATTGGATGATTGTGGGGTTCTTTTAGAAGTTTGTCAAACTCCTAACTCTATTTAATAAGTCTGAAGAATGTTCAAAAATATAAGATGACAACAGCTAAACTAAAGACTCTTATGAACGACCCAAAAAATTAATTAGTAAGCAGATAAACTAATCGGTACATAAATTGTTGAGTAAACAAATAATTCCATAAAAATAAATAAATATAAAATAAAATAGATATAAACAAATATATAAAAAGGTATATTAACAACGAAAAACACAATAAGTAAATAAATTACCTAATTAATAGGATTATTGCATTATTTATATACTCTTCGATTTATTTATACATCTTCTAATAAGAATCTTTACTTCAGTTCTCGTCATCTCATCCTAACTCTTACCGAACTCTGCAACCTATATATAACATGATATATTAACATATATGATAACACATATATAATGAACACGTATATATATAATCTTGTATATTATATATAAAGAAGTAAATATATATTAAAGATATTTTGCCTATAAATAAATAGAAGATGACCGAATTATGAACTAAGTAGATAAATAAATAATCAAATAAAAAGGTAAATAGTTAAATAGATAATTATATAAATAACCATAAAATCAGAACCATAGTAAATAAATGTTACTTTTTTTTGTATTTATATATTTTTATTGAATTATTTATTTACCAATCTGTTTATCTACTTATTGATTTATTTTTTTGGGTGGCTTAGAAGAGTTCTTTCTCTGGTTGTTGTCATCGTGTATTTTTCAAATGTTCCCAAAGTATAAAACGGAGTTAGGAGATGGACAAACCTCTCAATAAAATGTTTAGAACCTTCAAATGGGGCCCAATAAGCTCTACTGAGTGTCCCAGTGGCCCAGTGGAAACCGATTCAGTGGAAATTGGTCGGTTGCTCATCGTTCAATGTGAACTCTGGAACATAGTGCCTGACCAGTACGAAATTGGACGAGCATGTGCTCAGAAACTTCTGACATTGTTTGCCTCAACATATACCCAAGAGGCAATATACACAAAATGCATACAGAAACAGGCTGGCAGATGTACATAGAGATGAGGCACATGCACATGGTGAAATGTATGCGTCGAAAGCCGGACTTGTAAAATTATTTTTTGGTAAGGTGTGTGGGCCAGTCGCAATGGTCACAATGGTCACTCTAGTAACCCATCGACTCATTCAGATGCGGGATTAAGTGTGTTTGACTACCTGTCGCTGTTGTCGAAATTGACAAACCGACATTATCTGCTTTGGAAATGAATATACCCTTATTCAGTAAAATGATATGTGCGCGGTTGATTGTTGTAATTATGTATATTGTAGTGTCTGGGAAGGGTGCACGGCAAATAAGTATTGTTCAAGGAAGAGGAGCATTTTTAGTATAATAGAACCAAGCTTTTGTACGATTTAAGGTTAATAGATAATCTATTAAGGTAGAAAAAAAATTTTTTTTTTGGTAAAAACGCTAGCGCTGAAGACACATGTAACAAGAGTGGTACGATCGATATTAAGCTGAGGTCGTGACCTTTCTCTTGGTGTCGTTAGCCTTTTGTCAAAATGACAGAACTCTTCTAACCATCAAGTTTGAGTTTCTGGGATCTGTGAAAAATGTTTTTCTATTTTTTGAAGTGATCACAAATCTGACAGTTGGCAATTCATGATTTTGATGTTTTCCAATCATTTAATGGCCGATGGGACAGGAATTTTGATGTTTCTTTCTTGGGGGTTACTAGTCTTCTTCCCCAAAGGGAGTGGAATGATGTTTTGTTCTTCTTTCATTCCTCCGGTGTGTGTTGGGTTATTTGTTTGACTCGTCCTACTGGGCCTTATCAAAAATATTACATAAATTACAATGGATAAACAAACATGTAAATAGACGACTAAACAAACACAGACACGACACCGAGGAATTTATAGACTTCATTTTTGCATATTTTCAAAATTTAGCAGATCTTTAGGCCCAATCATATACTCCCAAGACGAGAGCTCTTCAACTTCTGATAGTAACTTCGCTCATCTCTGGACTGTCCAGTAAAGTATAGTTATAGTTGAATTTTAATCCTTTTTCTCACCCTTTTTTTCTGTACAACAGGATACGGGAGGAGGATTTTAACTCGCGACTATAACTTCTTGGTCTGGCACTTAAGCACTACTCCACAGACCTCCCGCCAGTCCAGCAAAATATGACTGTTGTTAAGTTTCATCTCTTCAGTAGTATCCTCCCGGCTGCTTTACCTCGCGCATATACAGTTAACCGTAACAGTATATGTAATGGCTAGTAATCCTCTTTTCCTTAGCGATTTTACTTTTTTTTTTTACCAATCAATCAATCACGGATTGATTTACGCTGTGAGATCCACAATAAATCAAATTGCAAGATTCCATTTTGTTTCTTTACACTTCACAAACAAATTAAACACAAGGAAATCTACTAACAACATTGCGTACGAGTATATATTATATACTGAGCTATATACTTATAAACTGGTTGTAAGTTATACGTTTTGTTAATAAGACGAGCGAACGGAGTTTTGTCCTTGTGATATTTCTCAGTCGGGGTGGTAGGTTAGGGTGGTTTGCTAATGGCCAATGCTTGGTTCAAGACTTTGGCGAATTACTTCCGTTCGGAGTCGCAGGTGGAAGCACATTTTTACCGTCAGCCGATAAATTACCACCGCAGCTGATTAAATAAAAAAAGGGCGTCTATTAGAGGGCGAACAAAGTGTGGAAAAGTGTGAGGGCACCGGGGGAAAAGGTGAGAGAAAGGTGGATGAGGAAGGCGGTCGTGGTGGAAGGGTAGTAGGCGGGAAAGAGTTGCCAAAAGATATCGTT
Organism: Columbicola columbae; assembly: GCA_016920875.1. Taxonomy (NCBI): domain Eukaryota; kingdom Metazoa; phylum Arthropoda; class Insecta; order Psocodea; family Philopteridae; genus Columbicola; species Columbicola columbae. The sequence continues at coordinate 2,440,912 of JADMLL010000007.1, read as the reverse complement.
TAAAATGTAACTTCAACACGCGATCCGGACTTTAGTCACCCCGTCGTCTCGCCTTTTTCCTCTCGATTCCATCGGACAATGATTTAAGTTCCTGTTCCCTGTACGCACAGACGCGAACGTCTTCTCTCCCATATAATATGCAAAACTGTTTTCTCTCCTTTAACCTTTCCGGACCCATAAATATCTTCACCATCCTCATATATTTTTGTAAATGCAAACCAACCTCACTCTGGAGGAGCACCCCCTCTGGAAAAGATAAAATAGGAGAGAAAGTCCGGATTCGTAGTTTGCAGGGAGGTTGGGGGGTGGTGGGTAGTAGAGGGAACCCTCAACCTTCGAGCTTTTCCAATTTTTCACTGTTTCGAATTTTCTTCTCCCGCGAAGAGAGAAACCTTTATGAATTCGATTCGGGTTTTTCTCTCTCGAAACCCGCGTGCCCTTAGCAGTGTTGCCAACTCAAGAAATAAATCTTATCCGGGGATTTATGGCGGTCTTTCAACAATTAATTCCATCTCGGAGTTTTTTTTTTTCTTTCTTCCTCTTTCTCATCTTTCTTTCTCTCTCTCTCTCTCGATGAGACAGATTTTTCCAAATTGAGACCAATGAATCGCTTCTCGATCAGATAGTCCTTTGAAGTTTGTCCCCGTCTGTGCTTCCCTCTTCTTCCCGCTTCTCGCTCCCGCGTCTTCCTTTCATCCCTTCTCGACCTTTTATTTCATTTGATTTCGTGGTAGTTTTATTGCAGCCCCGAACAAGTTGGGTGGTTTATGAAGTTCCTGCTTTCCATTTTTGTTATGTAAATTTTGAGTTTTGCGGTTTTCCGTTTGTTTGTACGTGTATGCACATGTCATCGAGCGTGTGTGAGCATTTTCGGAAACTTGGTTGCCCTTTGAAGATTAAAATTTGTTTTTTGAGTTTTGAGGATGTTTCAGGTTGGAAATGACCACTGTTAGGTAGAGTTCTAGCTTTCTCATCTGTTTCTATTACTCCTTCTTCTATAAAAATATACATATATTCTGTATATTTTTCGTTTTTGATTCAGGTATGGACTACGATGTTTTTGGCTCATTTCCACTCCTGTTTGTAGGAGAAAATTATTACGAGAGCTGAAAATATCACCTTCCGCCAAAGGCTTAATAACTGACTGAACATTACATTTCGAACTTTACTGCTTTTCTAGCACTCCTAATTATGATTATTAAATAATTCGGGACGTACCACCGTAATCCTAACATTCACCTGAAGAACTTTCTCTGCAGTTCTTCGAACTGACCGCCTCAAACTTCTCCTGCCTACAGCATAATGCATCTGTAGTACATATGTATTAATATAACAAATTTCTGTGTCAGGGCGACAGAGGATTTTTTCACGCCCACAATCATCTTATATTGTGACACAAGAACTTTAAAGACGGTGGTTGCTGAAATACTTTCAACCTAATGTCATTCCTGTTTCCTCAGGAAAAGCAACAAAAAAGAAATTTTTCCCTTATTATGAAACAAGGGTCGTAAGACATAGTTACTGTCATTATTCTTCCCCGTGAACTGTTTTTAATTTAAAAGAGGAGAGGAAGAAAGGAAGGGAAAAGGAAGATGGAGAGAGAGAGAGAGAGGGAGAAGAGTCTGTTGCTTAGTTCATTCGGTTAATGAAAAAGGAATCTTGCCCATCGGCTGTGTGATTCGCGTTTTATTATTTTAATTTGGAAAATTTAAATTGAAGGGAAATTATATTAATAAAATGTTTGTTGTTTACAGACAGCACTTTGTATCTCTTCTCTTTTGCCTTTCACTCTTCTCTCCGCCTCCTCCTCTCTCTTTTTGTATTTCAAAAGTCGGAAATCGGAATGTAGAAGAAGAAAAGGAGTAAAACGCCCGGGGTGACGATCTTGAAAAGGAAAAAACGAAAGTCTTGCCTCTAATCAGCCCTTGTTTCCGCCATCTTGTCGTTCTAGGGGGTGGAGGGAGGGACCTTTCGAATTTTGTTTTTTCGATTTTAACAATATTGTTTCCTTTCAAACGTAATTTTCGTGTCGTTTCTTCTCTTTCTGCTCTTCTCCTTCCTCATCCACCCCCTCACTTTCCAAATTTGAATTTTCGAAATCGATGGAAAGTTTTCAGGGGTGAGAAAATTTTCAATTTGCAACTCGTCGACATCTGTTTTGTCTTAAATTGTTTTTTTACCCGGCGGGAAGGGGGGTAGGATGGAGGTAAGGAATACGAAGGCTGTTTCTTCGATTTTAGTTACTTTTCACCAAACCCACGATGGGTGGTGGGAATCGGGGGTTGGATCCTTTCAAACTGACCGAAAGTTGGTTTTTAGACTCGTGACGTGGTTCTCTGACATTTTATTTTGGACTGTAATCCCAGTTGTAATCATTTCACGAAGTCTCTAGAGGAAGTTGTGGACGTCACGATTCTTTTGACTTGTTGTTAGTTCGAGCTTTGAGTTTGGCCTCGTTTTTGGTGATTTACATTGATGGCAGTTAACAATATGCTTATTGTTTTGTTTTTGTATGAAAGTTTGGGCAATAATATTGATGTATCAGATACTTACAATCATCACTTTAAATGACGTTTTTTGGATCATAACATCTGTTTTCCCTCCTCAATGAACGCTACGATCAATGTCGGCTTAAACGTCCCAAACACTTACATGCTTGTTGTAGCCCAACCTACTAATTTTCTGTACTTCTCACTCTAACCACCAAACCCAAACTTACCGGTACTCATATCTTTAATTGGCGTACCTTGTATTAGCTTCATCTTTAGTTCGCTTTAATAGTAACCACATATTGCTAAACCAACAACATCACCGGAGAACTTAAAAGTTGTTTCAAGCCTTCGAGTACCTCTTCAGGAAAAAAAAACGAAAGAAAATATCTGAGCTGATTTAGTTTTTGGATTTTTTTCCCTTTTTACCATAAACAAAATCTTGTTACAATGGATAAAAGGGTCGGAAGAGAACATCATTTAGATAATACTTAGTTAGCAAAACTAAATTATTGCCGGGGGTAAAATATTGCCGCGAAAGAATTTTGTTAGTCGGAAAGTTTTAATAATGAAAACTCGACGACGAGGACGACGAAATGCCATATATACACAAAAAAAAGAGAGAGAGAGGGAGGGAAAGAGAATAGAGGTGAAGAGAGAGAGAGAGGGAGAGGAGGAACAGGAGCTGGAAGAGGAAAGAGAAAGTAAAGTTATGAGACCCACTTTAAAGCTCCTCTCTAGCCGCATTGCCGCGTGTGAAGTTTTATCTGGGCTGACCTTCTTGGGCATTAACTAAATTGGAAGACTTTTCCGAACTTTTTTTCCGGGGTCTTTAATGTGAAATTTTACCGGTCATTGGGGAGGTCACCCGAGATTTTTATGCGGCCTGCCTTTCTTTGTCTTGGTTTTTTTTGTTCTGTTTTAGATTTGGCCTGTATAAGGTTTCTCAGATTTTGCTTGGGTTTCCCTCCGTCCTCTCACTCTGCTCTTTTGTCTTTGTGAGGTTTAATAAAATGTTAGCTCGGTTTTGGAGGTTTTCCTCCGGTTTTACTTGTTCTATCTTGATGACCCGTACTCACAGATTAGTCGTCATCAAAAGGAAAAGGTATTCATATTCTACTGTCTTAGATGAGCGTCCTCCACTAGATGAATAACCGGTCTATTCTTCTTGAACAAGAGTTTAGGTAATGTATCACACCGAGTCTCTTATGCTGACCTCTTTCCACTAGACCAGGCCATGTATCTACCTGTCCATTGACATTACAGCTGCATTTGAGCCTTGACCTTCACAGTCACTCGTCTCCATCTGTCTCGGTTCTCCTGGAGTTCTATGTCCAATACCTCCTCTAACCATCTTTTCCAAGGTTGTCCTTTGCCCTCAGGGTGTTTGTTGAGGTCTTGTACTGCTAGTCGGTTAGAGTCCAGGTAACTGAGCTCTTCTTTAGCGGTGATACTAGATCAGTCCGTGCTATGTAATAATTCTTCAGACGAATCTTCAAAAGATTTCTGCAAACGGAATCCTCATTGGTAAAAACCAGAACTCAACTCTTAACATTATTCGCATCCCTGTCGTCAGTTGTCCGCTCCCTTCTTCTAAACGACAGATTTTTTTCCCCTCATCCACCTTGAAACTAAATTCGAGACGCGTTTTTAACTTTTCTGCCCTAATATTAGTGTGCAACCCCTCGGAAATCATCCCTTATTTAAAAAAGAGAAAGAAAGAAAGAAACGCGAGTCCTCGGCCGTAATTACGAAGAAAATTAGCCGGGAACAATATGGAAATAAAATTTAAAATAAATTTTCAAGGGTTGTGTAATATGATGGAAGGAAGTTTTCCTGGGCAGAAGGGAGTGGGGGGGTTGAGAGGAGAAAGGGCGGTGGCAGTGGTGGTGGTGGTTTTTCCTCCCGCTCATTAATGGAAAAATGACTTAGTTGGGCAACGTGAGCTGAATCGAAACCGGATAATATTTCGTTGTGTTATCTGGTTTCTCTCCCGCCGGTAATTACTCAGAAATTTTCTTTCTTTTCTCTTTTTTTCCCTCTGTTTGGATGATGGTGTCGAATTTAACTTTCAACTGGAAGCGAAATTGTCGTGAGGTAGACGAAAACTGGGACCTGTTTTCAGAGAGAGAAATAAAATTTTTGGCGTATGGCCTTGTGCCGAAACGTGGTTTTGGGGTTTTTAGAATTTTTTCCTCTCTCTCTCTTCCTCTCAGTTTTTCTGTCATCCTTTATTTCTCTTCCACTTTCTATCTCTTCTTCCTTGGTCTCTTTCTTTCTGTTTTCCTTTCTCTCTCTTTCTCTGACCTATTTTCTCTCTCTTTTCTTCATCTATCTCTCCCCGTTTCTCCGTCTCTTTCTTCTGCTCTCTCTAATTTTTTGTCTTCCTATTTCTCTTTCTCTTTTCTGTCTCCCTCTCATTTTTTTAATTAAAATGCCGTCGAGATGTGCAAGATGATGTATTATTGATTGTGACACATTCTTTTAGTGTAAATGTCGTACTATGGGGGCTCAATATTCATTAACTCAATGGATGGCCTTAAAATGTAGGTGACTAGTAATTGCAACAGTGAGATGTTGCTTTTTTCCTGATGAACTGGCTTGTTGCTCTTAGATCTTCCATATCTCCATTTAAATTCCCTTCGGGTAACACTTCATGTTCTGTGGTTAGTTTGTACAACCTATTCAACAAACTACTCCCAAGTCTGTTGCCAAGTTTCTTCCCTGTCAAGTATTTGTTCCACCTTCACAACAGCAATTATCTTGATTATTGTCCTCTCGTTTATCTCGTTTCCATTTGTCTTGACCCCATCCCTCCCATCACCCCGTCATCACTTCTCTTTCCACCCTTCTTACGGACGTTTTCCCTCAACCTCTATAATCCTTTCTATTACGTCCGCTGTGGGTTCCAGCCTCATTATTTCTTTTCGAATGGATAATTTTATCCAGAGAATTCATAGTCTTACTAATTAGTGTCATTTTTCCATCACTTAGTCGAATGACTGAGGACTCTTGGGGGATATGCGACCCAGGATTCCCAATTGTAGTGTTGAGTAATTGTTCCCTCCATGTAGTGAAGATGAAACACATTTTCGAGGTCTTTAGAAACAATTAAGAGGAAGTGAAAGGTGGTGCGAAGATAAAAACGACTCAAATCTCTTGTTCGAAATCTTCGCCTCGGGTTCCATTTTAAAGATGAAACGAAACACTTTGGCACAACTCAGCGCCGAAATTAATTTTGAAATCTCATGTAGAGATTTTATTGATTTGCGAGCTCTCACGTGATCAACCCGAACCAAATTCACCGAGTATTAAATATTGACGAACTAACTAACGCTTCTTGAATCTCACATGTTTTTCCTTTACGAGATTCAGGACCGAATACAAGAAAACTAGAATTGGAGGAACTTTATTTCTGATATCAATCACTGTTTTTCTTCAACCTCATCGCTGTTTCATGGGTTAGTTTTAATTAATGGCTGTAAGGGTGCGTAGAGACTTTCTTGAGTTTATTACAACCAATTGTTTATTTCAAAGGGAAGCTTGCTCAGCTTAGAGATCAGGCATTTCCGGGTGATGAGCCATCGACCACTTTTCTTCACTACATAGCAGATTATGAAACAGATTAATCCTACTTACTTAGTCCTTTCTCTTATACCTTGTCGTGTGGGGGTTAGGAGACTTTCCAATTAGGGCACTGGCGTCCTTGCCATTGATACTCTTCGTTTTCAGGGCTTACTTCAAATTGTTCTCTCATTTGGTTCTGCGGGCGACCTCTGGCACTTCTTTTCTCCCACGCCATCGGAGGATATGTCCTCTGCAGGCATTCACATCATGTGCCCAAACCACTGGAGCTGGTTTAATTGGATTGGTGGACTGTCATACCCAGGCGTGATCAAATGGTGTTGTTTCTGGCCCAGTTTCTTCTGGTTAAACCCGTCGTCTTCCCTAGGAACCACATTTCGGTGGCTTGTAATCGGTTTCTATGGGTGGTGTTGAGAGTCAAGCTCTTACTTATATACTTACTTTCTCGTGCCCTCTACTACCTCACAGTTTCGTTCAAGGTGAGTCGCCTTTCCCACATGCGGTTTTGAACACTGTTCTTCCTCGTCGTTCTGTGCCCTACTTTTGTTTTGGGATATCTTCCGGATAACGTGACCAAACCATCTTAGCTGCTTTGCTTCGATGTTTCTTTTGATGCTTTCAACGCTGTTCTAATTGCTTCATTGTGCACTCTTTTCGGAGAACTTGCTCTTATTATTCTTCCTACTTTGCTTCCCTTTTCCCGCTTTAGATATAACAAGTGGAAGAAGACTTGACTCATCACTCTGACCACTGATTTCCTTTTTGAAGGTAGAAAACTATAGGAAGGGGTTTGTCTGTGATTAACCCCAGAAGCAGCAAAAAAGTTCTTTCTGGCTTTAATTTAAGGGAAAAAAAAGATTCTTCAGAGGTGGAAAAAGAAGGTGAAGGAGCCATAGTCGAAAACAAAGAGATGCCAGAAACATAAAAAAAATATTCGAATAAAACAGAAGAAAGTTAATAAAAAAGTTGGGTGATGGAGAGACAAAAAAAGAACCAAAATGGAGGCAAACGAAGTGTATGGAACCGAAAGAGAGACAAGGGTTCAAAAAAAAGGAAAAACTTATTATTAATGGGTTACGGATAAAAGCGTACCTGAAAGAGAAATTTTTACTAAGTTGGAAAATTTAGCAAATTAGAATTTTTTTTAATTCGCTTGGCAAAAACAGCAAACGGAGAGGAAAAAAGAGAAAAATTTTATTCCCGGGGTTTAATTGGGAAAAGTGTAACTTGTAAGCGATTTCAGCAAATTTTCGTTTTACCCCTTCACCATCCCTCACTCCCCATCGCCTACTTTCATTTCTCTTCTCCTCTCCTCTCACTCTCACTGTTCAAAAAAACCTTTTCAGAGAGTCAGCAGCATGGAACAATCTTTTTTTCCCTCCCTCTCTCCCTTGGTCCTTTGCTCCTTGTTTTTTTTCTGTTCACCACTTTCTCTCTCTCTCCCATACATTCCTCTTATCCTTCCCTTTCTATCGTTTCTTCTGTTTCCTCCTCCACCTCTCTCGTTCGGAGAAAGAGAAGAGAGATATCAAAAACAGAAGAAAGTAATAAATTTAATGCTCGCGTTTTGATTTCCACAACAATTCTTTTATTTTTCGGAAGATGAAGGGAATAGAGGAGGGGAGGGGAAGGTTGAAAGAGGTCTGGAATGGAGAGGAGGAGGAAGAAGGAGGAAATAGGAAAAAATTTTCGAAAATGACAGATTGCTAAAGTTTTTCAAGTTTTTTTTTCCTTTTCCTTCTTGGGAGAGAAGAAAAAAAACGCTTCGAGGGAAAAATGGCGGAGAGGAGGGAATGAAGGATTTTCTTTTTCCATTAATCTATTCAAAAAATTGGAAAGGAAAAGTGTTTTTTCCCTGTGGGGATGGGAGCTGGGAAAGGGAGGAGGTGGGTTGAGATTCGTGAGTGTGATGAAGAAAGGATGGTGGTAGGTTAAGTGAGAGTCGGAATTGGGAAAGTCGACGTGTAAGAAAGGTGTTCGTCCCAAAAGAGTTTGCTATATAGTGAGAACGTGAATACTGTATAGATTAGGCCTACCTGAAAGTTCTGTCTGTTTTTGGAATAATACAAAAGTATAAATTCATCATACCTCAGAAAAATATCGATTGCCATCAGTATTTATGACTTATTTGCATTGGCAATTCCAATGTTGTCAAAGAAAGGTTTTACTCTAACATGATGTTGACAGTATTAAAGATGGCCCCCCAAAGCTAGGCCCATCGGAAAGGTCAGAATCACCTGGTTGAAATTTCTCGAACCATTTTCTGCAAGTTTTACCAGAAACTGTAGATCCATCCAACATCTTGGACAGATTATCAACTTTTTCTGTATCATTTTTTTCTAATTAGAATCCGTACAAAACTATCAACCTCTCTCGATCGTGTGCAATGAAATTTGTCTCGAACATGTTTTATCTATGGCACTCGAAAAGATAGAATCTTGTGATTTGAACTTGGAAAACTGAACTTCAAAAATAATAATAATTTTTGCGTACTAGTGAGCGATTGTTGTTGGCATCCAACAACTTACTGAAAAAAAAGAAAAAGGAAGAAAATTTTCTTTCAGCCTCCTCCCTTCCCTTACCCTATATATATTCTATTCATACCCATACCCATGGAAGAAGAAAAAAGAGAAAAAAAATTTATCGACCTCATTTCCTTATTTTCTTCCCTCCAGTCATCAAATGTAAATTCTCCAGCTCACATTTCTCTTCTTAATAAACCAAAAAAAGAAGAAGAAGAAGCGGAAGGGAAGAAAAAATGTTGGGAAAAGGTTAAGAACCAGGAAGAAGGTATCCCAGGGAAAGCGGGAGGAAAATCACAGGACGGGGAAGAGGGAGTAGGAGTTTAAAAGGAGACTTCGATTTTCGTTTTGTTCTCTTTTTTTTTCTTCTTTTGGCCTTTTCCTTTCAAATGACTCTTCATAAATTTTCCTCCTTTCCCGAAAACCTTTCATTCCCTCATTCCAACCCCTCACATCCCTCTCTGGTGCGCTTTTCCGGCCAATGTAACTCACTATGTTTTATAAAAATTTCATTTTTGGTGGGGGGAGGTCGGGGAAATTTTTTGAAAAGCTTCAACCCCTTTTCCTCTTCCTCAAATTTTTTCTTTATTTTTGCAGTTAAGGGGTAAAGAATTTTTGATTAGTTTTGTGAGGGTTGGGGGGAAGGCACTCACAGATGAATTTCTTTTAGTCGAAAAAATGAGGCTTCGGATCGCGCTTTTTTGGCCCTCCTGCTTTTCCTTTTCTCTTTCTTCCTTTTTTTTTAATAAAAGTAAATCGAAATCCGGAAGTCGTTTTTTTGTGTGTCTTCCTTTTACCCGGAATAGATTCAAAGGAAAAAATCTTGTGGAAAGAAATCTCGAAAGAATTTCTCGGAATCCCCACTCCCACCTCCCCAAAATAAAAACAAATTCTGGAATGAAAATTTTTGAAAAGGAATTTTCCCGAAATGGTATTCATTCGTGCTTTTGCCTCTCTTTCATTTTGTCTTTCTACCTTTTTTATTATTTTATTTGCTACCTTTGGCGAAGCTAATTATTTTCCTTTCTCTCATTACATCTTTCCCTTTTTTTTAAAGAAGAATCGAGTGGAAGGGTATGAGAGAATTAAACAAATTAAAATCAGAGCTGGAGAGAGAGAAAAAGAGAGAAGCGGAAGGGGAGCGGGGGAGAGAAAGAATTTATTTGATTCTTTGATAAAAATTAATAATTAAAGCTATGGGGTTTCTACCAATTTTTGATTTCTTTGCCAACAGCAAACTCTCATTTTAGGGCTTTGATTTAGACTGCTGCTGCTGTTGTTGCTTGTTTTTAAACGTCGGAAAAACCGTGAAATTTGTTGAAATACTTTGGCATAAGTACAATTGCAATTATAGATACTAATAGTGGGAGGAGTGGTGTAGTCGTGAAAGTTCCTGACTTGGACGCAAATGGTCGTGAATTGGAATCCTCCTCTCGCATCCTGTTACACTCCAAGAAAGGGATGAAAAACGGGATTAAAACCACCACCACTATTATAGATACTAATACTACAGGCATAATACACTACATACTACCACTTACACAGTATAATATTTAAACTAATCATAGGAAAAGTACTCATAATAATTAATACACTGTTACTAAGTAAATTATGATGCACTCTATGCTCCATGCGGCTGTATATTGGGCTAGGATAGTTCGTCCATAAGTCTAAAAAAAGGCTTTGCTTCTTTTCCCTTCCAGGATGACCGTTGGGGTTATCACCGCGGCAGTATCTCTTTCAGGTGTCATTTTGGAGGGAAAAGGTGGCTGTGTGGAGGAAACTATCTTCCCTGTATCCACTCTGTGCGTTACTTCGCGACCATTACAAGCACGGAAAACACTTGAAAATAGGTTTGAACTCGGGGTTCGTCTACCGCATTCCTTATCCGCTATGGAGACTAAGACCGGGACGAATTCTTCAATTAGAGATCTTCTCTCTTGACTCCAAGCCGGACAGTACTCTAGGGTGACCTATAATTATACTTTAACATTTTTTAACTGTTAAACTTTGCGTGACCCATTCTGAACCACGTAGAACCAGGATTCTTATTATCATAATAAGAAACCAACTACTACTTTGGATGCGTATGAATACAATCCTAACCCAGCAAAAGTAGCATAACCACTTCTCTTGGTTCCGTAGTCTTCCAATGCCCTTTCTCATCATCCGGTTTCATCTCTTCCAAGAACTAAGGGTAATTCTCACATCGTCCACAGACGGAAGAACATAATTGAAAATGAGTTCGTGCCAGTGTTTTCCGGAGTTAGAAAAACTTTAAACCCCTCTTGAAACATTAAAATTAAAATTTTTTTTTAATTTTTAAAAAAGAAGAAAAATGATCGACGGAATCGTCTCGTCGGTGTTTCAGAAAAAGCGGGAATAAGAACGAGACTTCTCGGTTCGCTTTCTCGCCTACATTCTTCCTCCTCTTCATCTCCCAACTCTCTTCTCCTCGTCTCCCGAAAATTAATCAACTTAAAAAATATTTATCGAATCGAAATTGAAAAGTTTAGCAGACTTTTACAATTGAGGATAGAAGAAGAAAGAAGACGAGAGAAGAAGAGAAAACGGAAAGAGAAGAATAGGGGAGGGAGTGTTGGTGGTGGCAGGGAGAAGGTTTAAGGAAAGAAAAATTTTTTTTATAAAGTTTTCGAAAATAGAAATAAAAGGAAAAGTCGGATCTAAATAAAAAGAACATCAAACGAACAAACACAAAGTGAAAGAGGAAAAATCAAAAAGTTTATTCTGAAAAGGGGAGGTTTTTTAAAGATGAGAAGATGGGCGTGGGAGAGGGAAGAAGAGGGCGGAGGGATTTAAAAAGATAAAGAAATATAAGCTTTGAATGGAAAATTAAAAATAAACTTGGAAGTAAAAAAAAAGTCGAAGAGAAGAAAAGTGAAAAAGCTTTTTGGGAAAGACGAAGGCGTGGGTAGGTTTTTAAAAAGTCGACAGAGGAGAGGAGAGGAGGTAGAAAGGGAACATAAATCTCATACGGGATGAAGGAAAAGAGCAGAAAATAGATCGAAAGACTCCGATGAATTGGAAGTACCAGGAGACTTCAAAAGACATCGGTGGTCCTCGCAGGGAAAAGAAGAGAGAGAGAGACATAGGGAAAGCTCACTTTGACGATTCTCTCTCCGCCCTCGGTCTGTTGAGCATATTGTTCATTTAGCCACGCGTCCTTCCCCCGGTGAGGGGTTACAGAGTGATGGTGGTGGGACTCTTCATGTCATCCCCGGTTTTCTGTCCGTTGGGCTTTCATAAAAGGAATGTCATTCATCACTTCGTTTTGTCTATTAATTCATTGAATTCCTCAACCCTTTGGTTTCTCAAACCTTACACTTCCATCCCCCAACTGTTTAGGGTCTCAAAATTCAGTTTCTCCACCCCCTTGCACCCCCTCCACTCCCGAAATCTTTAATTAATCGTTGATGCAATTTCCACTCTCCCTCGGGTTCCATGTCAAAAGCCCATCCCTCACGCCTTGGACGGTGTTGACAAACAATACCTAGAAAAGCGGAAGAGAGAGAGAAACGAAGAACAAGGGACAGAGGGAGAGAACAATGGAGGAAGAGAGATGGGAAGAGTGAAAGAGAGCTTCCAAATCTCAAGTGTATAAATTTCCTTTTAAATGGACAAAGAAGGAAAACAAAAAAGGTTTTTCCTGGATAGGGAGGGAGGAAGTTGGATGAAAACTTAGCCTGGAGTAGGGTTTTCCCAATATTTCTGGCTCGATGGTTTGAGGAGAGTAGCTTGAAGGAGAGGCTGGAGGGGAGGATGGAGAAGCAAAAAAAAAGGAAAACTGAGCGTGAGGATAAAATTATCGGTTTTCGAAGAACCTTTAGAATTTTTTCTCTACTCTCACCCTCTCAAGAGTGGCCACCTGGCTGAGTGGGGAAATGTTAAAGGAAAATGGAATCAATAACGGTTTTCCCGTTTTTGTTTCTTTTGATAGATGATGTAATGAGGAGAAGGAAGAGGAAGATGAGGTGGGGAAGCGAAAGGTAAAAAGGCTGCCAGAGAACTCAGCAACATAAATTAGAATTCTTACAAGAGGTTGAGATTTTATTTTGACGGCTATGACGCCGCTTTGTCGCGTTTTCAGTTTGAAAAATGCTGTCGTGGCTAATTTCGGAAGAGGCTTTCGAGTTAAAACACCAGTTCCTGTTGCAAGAGCTTATACTGTGTAATAAGCACTATAATGTCTTGCGATTTTTTGTAGTTAATTTTATTTGAACTAATTTTTATCTAACAAGTGGGAGGTATGTAGTGTAGTGGTTAAGCGCCAGACTAAGGAGTTATAGTCGCGAGTTCAAATCCTCCTCCTGTATCCTGCCGTAACCAAAAGGGTGGAAAACGGGATTAAAACTCAGCTATAACTATAACTATATTTTTAAAAAGAAAACCATCTCAGACGCAAGAATCCCTTATCTCCTTTAACGCTAAGAACTCAGGAGTTAGGTTCTAGGTAATGGTAGTAGAAAAGGACGGCTTTGGATGGAACACGGAGAGAGAAAGAATGGATGAAAGAAAGGAAGAAAAGTGGGTAGAAGTAAAGGAGACTATACTTGAGTATATTTGGGACATGAAATATGAATAAAATTCTTTGTTGGAGCTTTTCTAATTTTTTTCTTCTTCTTGGAAGAAGAAAACAGAATATTTAAAGACGGGGGTTGAAAGAAGAATGAGCGTGGGTGGCGAAGGTGTAGGACGGCAAAAATTGATTTAAAACGTGAGCCGAAAGGTTTTTTAAGGGTTGCTAAGAAAAGGGGATGTTTTTTTCAAGGGCGAAGGAATTTGATTCTTCTTCAAACAAATTGAAAATTTTCTTGAAATTTATTAAAGTTTGAAGGGAAAGAATCAAACATGGAGGACAAGTGAAACTGTCCGTTTTGTGTGTTTGTATGTTCTCCTTTTTCGCTGTTTTTCTTTCCTTATTCTTTTTTGCTGCCGTTCTGCGCAAGTTGACAATTTTCCTTGAAGAAGAGTCTTGTAGTCTGTCTTCGTGCTGACGTCTTCCTTCTAGTAATCTCTCTCACACATCTCTCTCTAATTCTCCTTACTGTATTCCTGACAGGAGGAAAATTCTCGGTTTATGAATCACTTACCTGCGGTTACTTTAATTTGCGATTTGCTGTCGCTCTCAGCTCCATCCGTCTTCTTTCTTCAGTGAAGATGGGGAGAAGGAGGCTGAGTATTGAATGAATTTTCGTTTTCTCTTTTCAAAGTGACAATCGTTAATTAATTTCCTTTTGAGTTCACGCTTCGAATTATATCCGATTTCTTGACTCGTTCATCCTTTTTGGCTTGTAACACTCCCTCCGGCAGGTGACACGTGACTTTCCTTCCTCTGTTCTTTGATCTTCTCTTTCTCAGACTTAATCCTCACCTTTTTTTTTCCAAAACCAATACGAGACAATTCCTGTCGTAGGAGTTTTGATTTTAACATCAGTTTGAAGAGATTTGTGAACCCAAATGTAGCTCGAGAGTGGTTGTTTTCCTCTCGTGTCACGTCTAATTGGTAGAGAATCTTCGGTAATCGACTCTTTCAGGTTTCTTCTACTGACTTCATTTCATCGTCTTATTTCTTGCATCTTCTCTTTAATATCGATCAAAGTTTTCTTCTTCGTATTATTAATTTCCGCTGTCAGGTCTTTCAGTCAATTCAAAATGGCCTTGATGTTATCCTCCAGCCTTAGGTTACCATCTCTTTCCTCTGTGGTATTAAATACTGATTCAGCGCCCAACAGGGAGTTTACAGCATCCCAGTTATCTTGGGATCTCCCAGTCACATTATTTGTATTCCATTAAATTCATTAAAAATCACCAAAATTAATTTTATTCTCACGAGTATCACTTCCACTCAAAGCTATTGCCAGGATAGCTTCCCTAGACTACATATCGCCGGTTCGGCCCTTTACAGAATTTTTTTGGCCCGGGTCAATGGAGTCACAAGAAACTTGACAAATTAACCCACGTGTCTCGACTTAACCAGTTTAGGTTAGGTTATTTATACACTGTTTGGTTTATTTAAGTTACCTTTTATATTTACTACGAAATGGTTTGCACATACATATGTCCACTAAAAGAGACAAGACTTTGGATACAACAAAACGGACTCAAAACAACAGTCCTCCTCTGTTGTTAATATCCTACTGCTCATCATGAACGTTTGCCTTCTGCCATCAATGTCACTATCGTTCGGGCGCGTTCCGTTTTGAAACGACACGAATTATTGCAAACTGATATTCGCTTGCATAATAGTTAAGAACAAACCTGAAAGCAACCGAATTACATGATCTAAAATGGCGGTCCGCGATCGTTGTACAATGTCATCTTACAAAGATAGAAACTATTAACCAACTCAAAGAAGACAAAGAACAAGAAAGTACAAACCAAAAAAACACTTTCCAAGGACAAGTGAGCACAAATCAAAAGTTCTTAGCGTCGAAGGAGGAGGAAGAACTATTAAAATCCTTCCGGGAAATAGATAAAAACGAAAACTCAAAATATCCACTCGGGTTTCATCTTTAAACTTTTAAAGAATCATAGAGAGAGAGAGGGGGTAGATAGAGAATACGACGGGTTTGGGATTCCACCAAAAGAGAAAATCATCGTGTGACTCAAAAAGGAATTTCTTGGAGCTTGCGGTCAAAAAGACTCAGAAAAGAAACCCCGAAAATCGAGTGCTTTAGGAAGAAAAAAAGGAAAGAAAAGATGAGAATCTTTGATCTTCCTTTTTTTGGAGGTTTCGCTCACGCCCCTCCTCCCTTCCTCTTCAATCTCCTTTAGTTTATGATCAACAAGTATTGATTTAAGGGCAAACTATCCTCTTGCCCATAATTTTATATCTCCTGCTGCTCATTGGGAAAAGTTTTTTTTCTTCCTTCCCTGAGAGTGAAGGGAAACGGGGGTTTCCTGACTTAATCTTCGTTTGCAATAATCCTCCACTTCTCGGATCATTTTTCAAAAGGGAAGGTCGCTGGAAAAAAGCCCAAATTTTAATTATTTATAGAAGTAACTTTTGTACGAAGGAAAACTTTTAATCTCTTCGGCCGATTCGCATAAAGATAAAAAAAAAGGTTTTTCTTTTGACCTCTTTTCTTTTATTTCTTCTGGATTTCCGGGAACAATGGAAAAGAAAAAGAAGAAATTTTTTTACATAGAGTTTGAGCTGGTGTTTGTATTATAGTGAATGTTCAAGATATTTTTTATAGTTTTATTGGTGTCTGTTGAGAACTATTTCTGAATTATGTGATTTGATGATTTTTTTATTGTTACATAACTTACAAATTGTAGAGGAAAATACATTTTTGACTGTCTTTTAAAAAAAATTTTACATCATGTTGCTGTGTTAGCAGTATTGTCCGTTTGGCTCTAGTATTACTTCAAATCACAATAAGTTCATGAATAAATCTTCGTAAACTGTCGTACTGCATACAGCAGGCGCTATTCTTCAAAAACACAGCCAGTAAGGAGCTCCTGCATTTCGAGTTATGTGCCACAGTTGGCAGTTTACTGTCTCACTCCCAGAATTTCGTTGGTTAGCTTACCTATGGTGCCCTTTTAGTATTTCAAAAATATATACTGTAAGGGATCACTCTATAATAACAAGGCGTTCTTGTAGGATTTTGATGAACGGGAAAAAGACCAACAGGGTTGAAGCGAGGACGAGTGGAGTCGTATAAAAGGTTGGTCGAGGAGAATGGGGGGTATTGTTTTTGGAGAAGACAAAGGAAGCGGAGATCTTTGCCTGATGACGCTACAGCTGTTACGCTGGTTGGGTCAAATTTTTGGTATGTTAGTAGAACTCACTTTTATCTCATCAAGGGGTTACTTCCCGGCATAAGCTGTTGGTGTCTTTAGTGGTAGAGAAATGGGTATCGCTTCGATTTGGTAACTTTTTGTGGCTGGGAAAGAGGAGAGGAAAAAGACGCTTTTTTACAATAAAACTGTGCAATATTTAAGAAACAAGATCTCTGAGAGGTTTTGTAGTGTTTATAGAACTAGATGTTGATGAGAGTGTGCAATATTTGTGAAACGAGCTCTTCGATAAGGTTTAGTATTTATGAAACAAGGTCTTGGATTAAGAGTGCACTAGTTGTGAAACGAGGCCTTGTGTCGATATTCATGGAAAAAGGTTTACTCAAAAGCCACATCACCCAAGAAAGGAGATTTATTTCAAAATAAATTATGATTACAAGTGTGCATTATTTATGAAAAATGCATAAATGTATAAAAACTTGAGATAGAAATTTAGTTTTGAAAGAAAGGGTTTTTGTTAAAAGCTTCTGCTAAAAGTTCAGCGCAACTAAAGTTAGTCATTGAAATCTAAAAGATATTTTTTTCACTGAGACTGTATACATAAACCGGTGATCCATTTCATCACAAAAGCGTTAATTAAAACCTACAAAGTCTCCGGTTGAAACTGTTTGTATTGGGAGATGTGGTCAAAGCGCCTGATTAGCGAAGTAACAGTTGGGAATCCGAGCCTTCTCCCAAATCCTGTCATATTGAGCCTGACAAAACGGGATTAATATATATTGATAGTTCGGTATTAACACTAATGTACAAAAATGATAGATTATAACACGGCAGGAATTATTACAACAGCAAATTATTTATGAGAACATAAAAACGACGAAATTTTTGGCCTGTAAAGCTGTGTCAGGCGTTCGAAGGTCATTTCAAAGTCATTTCCATAACTCCTTTAACTTGGGAATGTTACTTCTTATCAGTGTAACACTCACCCGATAACAATATTTACAATTGTATTAAATAAGGATGCCTGTTTAGTCAGGTATGACTAGATAACGGAGGAAGTGTAAGAAGAAGGTGAGATAAAATGATTTGAGAGTGACGGAGTGGGGTTTTTAAAAATTCCATCTCGCGAAACGAATCGACAATTATAAAAGTTTTCAAGGTTTTTTAAATTTTTATTATTTTTTTGCGACATATTTTTTAAAAATAAGACAGCTAGATAGTGAAGAGAGAAGGCGGTGGAAACAGAATCGGAGGAAAGAGCATTTCATTTTGCAAAATCGTGAAGCGACCGAAAACCGTACCTGTGATGTACTTGAAGAGTTTGAAATGGAGTCATTTTTCAGATTCTTTTTCTTTGATTGATGATAAGAATGAGGTTGAGGGGTAACACTAACGGATTACCATTGTAATGGCTGAAAGTTAGAGTCTCCTTCCGCATCCTCTTGTACCCAAGAGTCTAACGTTTTGTTACTGTAACTGTTTCTTTCTATTTTCCTACCTGTTCTGTTGTGGGTACTTCCTCAAGTCCATGTAGAGCACTGACCAGTTCTTTAGCTCCCTTTTTCTTTTTGTCTCCTTAATATTGGGCTGTTGATGCAATACTTTCCACGAGTCTTCCCTTCTGCGTCGCTTTGTCTCGTCCTTGGTGCTCAATTCGGGTTAGTTCTTCACCTGTTCTCATTTTCCTTGACTGCCATTTATGACCCGTTTAGGACCCTTCTTGATTTCCAGGACTCTTCGGTAGAATTTCTGGAAGTTCTGCCACTTTCCTTTGGAGTCTAGAAGTCCTTCTACGATGTTCTATGTTCAGGTTGGCCTTTTTTTTTGTAGTTTCCGTCGTTCTAGAATCTGTGAGGGTGTAATCTGCGGTGTCATCTTCTTCATTGCAGTAATGAGAGGTAGGCGTTTCTCTTCAACGGATGGTGGACAGGAATGCGTACTTTCTTTGCCTCCCCCGCGGAGATTTTAGCAATTACGATGGCTTATATCACATTCTCTGGTATTTACCTATAGTACTCCTCAAGACTAGGTGGATTATTAGACGTGCCATAGACTGTTAGCCGTTTGTGGTACATTTTAAGTCTTGAGAGGAACCCCATTGCTGAGTCTTGTTTGTCACTATCAATAACCCTGTAACTGTATGAAAAGAGTATTCGTAAAATCTAGAAAGACTATTGCACTACCTGGTTGGACTGGACAGCCACTCTTAGATCTCAAGTTCATAAATACAAGACAAGAAGACCTTACGGAAATGCTCTGGAAAATCTTCTCATCACCTATCTGTCAATTACTACAAAAAATTTATGAAGACTTCAACACGCAATAATTTATAGTCACTATCACATTTTCTATTCAATAATCAGAGCTCAATCAGAAAAGCTCACAAAGTTGCCGCAAGAAGTCAATCATGGCAACATAAAAAAATATTTATCGCTTTATGTCGCACACATTAAAAATAAGGAGCTTTGTCGTCCATTTTTATGACCGCTGCTGTTATCATTGTGGTTGTTATAGCCCTTATGGTCTTTACCACTAGATTATTCAAAGAAGTTACTTTGACTACTTTTTAGGTTTGTTTAGTATAAGTGCAGCGTTTCGGTCTTTCTGGTGTTAAACAACCGGCTATCTTTGTTGTATAATTTATTCTGTTGTACCTAAGGGTGAGAAAGGGTTATTAAAACTTTAATAAATAAATAAGTTTTGATTACGGAATTATAATAAAACACAACCTAAGATCAGTGGCGGACTAAGGCTAAAGTGGACCCAAAATCTACGGGCCCTAGGCTTTAGTTCGTCCATGTGCTAGATGGTTATCCCCTCAGAAAGCCGGACCATCACACAAACAGCTTTCAGTCGTCATTGGTCACTACAGCATAAAATATTTCGACCTCAAATATGTTTCGAAGAAAGAAAAGAGGAGGAGGGAGGAGAGGGAAAGGAGGAAGAGGAGGAGAGGGCGAAGAAGAAGGTTAATAAAATTTAATTAATAGTTTGTTAAGTATTTGTTAATTTTGAGAGCAACAAAATTAATTAACGGAATCGAGTCTCCAAATTCTCGAGTTGATGGATTTCCGGGAGAGTAATTGAGAATGAGAAAGGCAAAAGTTCATTTGTCAAATGAAAGACGAAGACATTTTCCTCTGTGAGGAAGTGGAGGCGAGAAGAGAGGAAGACACAAAAAAAAGGAAAAAGGAAGAAGAATCGTGGGTTTAGATGGAAACCTCGGTTAAGGTTTTTAGAGGTAGACCCAGTTGGAGGAGGAAGTGAGAGGAGAGAGAGGAGGATTAGTCTCAAAGTTTTCTTTTTTTTTTTCCTGCTGAAGAAAAATGATTCGATTTTCCGGTCTTGTGTAGACCAAGTTTTGCATTAACGGAAATAAAGAACCAGAAAAATTTTCCGGAGGTTTTTCCTCTTTTGCTTTTGGTCTTTTCTCTATTTTTCTTTTCTTTTGTTGTTTTATGTTTGTTTTTCTTGAGTTTCTCTTTTAAATTTTTAGTCTTTCCTTGTAAACTATCTATAGATATTTTTGAGGTTAAATCTTTGGTCGTGTCACCTCTTTCTGATCATTTTTACGAATTTTTTTGCAAGTGTTAAGTGCTCACAAGTCTCAATGAGGGCTCCTGCAAGTTTCTGCCTGTCTTCTCAAAGCTTTCGGGACATTTTCTTGTCTACGGAACCGCTGTCGTTTTTGACTTTCAGTTTGCCGTTCATCTGTCTTTTGTTTTGAGTAATTTTCTTTGTTTCTTTTATGACATCTGAGGCGTTGTCGGAGGAGAAAGGGTATGAGGGGGACAATAGCAACTTTGAAAAACATTGTTGAAATCAGAGAAAAGTTTTACCAAAATTTCGGGTTTTGTTCATCCCCATCAAATTCTACGAGAAAAAAATTGAGGAAGGCGAAGGAAGGAAGGAGAAGAGAGAAAAATGAGTTATGAAGATAAAGAGAGACAGAGAGTGAGAGTAAATGGAGATGGGATGGGAGGATGAATGGGATGAAAACACAGAATTTGTGGTAAAGCTTGACTGATTAAAAGTTTCATCGATGACTATTGTCTTTTGTTGTTGGAAAGCTCCGAGTTTTCGTTAAGCTATTCCTACGAAACACAATAAACTTTGTAAACCCCTGTCTATTCTGTCAGCCCAACTTTCCCTCCCGAGTTATTCTCGTCTTCTCTTGTTTTCATCTATTTCCATCCTCCCCCCGCCTCTCTCTACTCTCTCTTTCGCTCCTTTGAAATTTTACACTCGGTCGGATTTCCATCATAATTATTCTACGTCAAAATCTGTGTTTTGAAAACGCAAAACCGTCAACGATTGAGCTAGAAGTAGGAGGAGGAGGAGGAGGAGTGGAAGAAGGCGGTGAAGTCCTTTCTTCTCCCTTTTCCTCCCTCAGCCATTGTCGCTTTCGAAAAGGTACTCCCGGGAACGAGGGAATTTTCTCCCAACTGCAAATCTCAATTGGGAAATGTGTCTCGTTGATATCTATTTCCGGTTTTTCATGTGGGGTAAACGCGCATAAATAATATTTAAATGCGCGTACAGACCAATGTTTACGTCGGAAACGGCGGCGGCAGGAAACGACATAAACCGAATGAAAAATCCTCGACCGAAATCACCGGAAATAGACAGCAGGGAGCCTGGTTAAAATAGTTGGTTGAATCTCTCGTTATATCGATATACTAAAGGGATGAATTATTATTAGAGGATGAAGGGTGAGTGGATGGGGGTTGATAAAGGATCCATTACTTAACATGGGTACTTTTCCCGGCTGTTGTTAATGGATTCGTGATTGACTTTAACCTCCAACTTCTGCAAGATGATTTTTGGAACTTACAAGACTGTTGGATTGAGTTACAATCTTATTTTTGTCTTGGGTAAACAGAATTTTAGAACAAATCATTCCAAAAAATCTTGAAATAGACTACATTGCAGTTGCAGCCGACCGAACGGGTGGCCGATGATTCCAAAAACCTGTTCTATACTCTAAGCCAATATCAAGCTTTCGAAAACGACGCGCATACACACAAAACTAAACTTTCCAATTTCCGTTTCCTCATCCCATTCTAGGAGTGGAAGAAAACCCTAAACCCAAACTCGCAACGCGCATGCGCAATGTCTTTTCCAATCTTTCATCCCCATTCAAAGGGAAATTCGTTGCTTGCACGAAAAAGACGAGAAAAGAAAGAAAAAAGGTTTTATTGTGCCAGTCACAGAAACGTCTATAATCACATTAATAAAAATATATATTTATGTATTAATGTATTGTTATGTATATTGTTCTTGGAGAAAGCAATAAAATAAAATAAAAATAAAATTGGAATTTCTTTTTATTGATAAAACGTAAAAATTGAAAAGAAAGTTAATAACTCGGAGTACACATAAATGGTTCATAAAAAAAGTTTGATGGTATTTATGAGGTGCTCTGACACGCATTAATGACTATTTCTGGTGGCTCATGAACATGGGAAATGGCTTCTTCGACTTAAAAAACTTTTTACGTAAACTTAACTTCATGAGTTTATAGTCTGGCATTTATGAAATTCTTGTCTGTCCCGTACAAAAGTTTCAGTTCTTGGCATCATCGGGGTAGAAGCAAGACGTGTGTCCCACTTCCTATACAGCGAAATTGTGATTCTTCTTCCAGTGGGTTAAGTGTTCACCGTTTTATAAAACCTGCGACGCTGTTGGTTAAAAACACTCAAAATTTTAGTGTATACTGTGAAAAATGAAACAGATTATCTCATTTGGGGTATCTATGTTCGCTTAATTCCTTTTCTGTTTTTGTATTGAAATCCTGACTTGTTCTATACATTCTATACTTTCTCTCAGTCTATACTTTCACCTTTCTTACAGTTTGGCTAACAGCTGTTGACAAAGTCTAATAAAATTGTAGTGTTTTGGTGTTTGTGGTTACTGTTTCGGGGTATCAAGTCTTGTAAGTAATATATTCGAGTATCTGTTCGTTTTAGCTTTTTACCAAGAGGAAGGTTTGTGAATAAGTGATCAATACACCTAACTAGAGAGTGGTGCAGGGTTTGAGCCCGTTCCCACATTCCCACATACTGTTGTGCCTAAGGTCTCTAAACTCAAGTCTTCTTAAATCTATAAATTGTAGTTTCAATCCTACTGATGGCTTCTGGCAGAAAATAGAAGTCAAAGTTAATCCATTGAGATCCACTAACAGCCTCAAGAGAAGAGAAAAGTACTCATGTTACGTAATGGCTACTTTCTGTATTCCCACCCACCTATTCCCCAGAGCCCCCTTTTCGCCCTCTAGTCTACTCACTGGCTAGTTGCTTTTGTCCTTTTGTAGATATCGTTCCTCTGGCTCTAACGTTCAATCCATCGGAATATCCCGTAGCTTTCAACAGTTGACGGAAGGTAGCAGGGAGCGTGGGGGGGGGGTGATCATCGGTAATGATATTGATGTCGATGAAAGGTGGAAGAGGAAAGGAGAGGTATGATGATGAGAATATGCTTTTCAAAGCAACAGAAATAAAATTTTTGTGTTTGTTTTGTTTTCAATTAATCAAAGTTCCCGGTCGAAAGTTTCCCTTTTCCTCCTCTGCCTCTCGAAATTTCAGATGAAGGGTCCTGAGCAATGAAAATCCATTAGTTTTAGAGAGGGTTGGTTTTGACGAAGAGAGACGAGGTGGTGGAAGAGACAGAGGACGACAGGAGAAAGTCCCTGTCGTGTTCTCCTCCTCTGTTCCTCCTCGCGTGTCTCATATTCGTTGAATATGAATTTGTAATTTCACCGGCATTGATATTGATAAATACGTCACGAATCGTCTCCTCTTCTTTTCCCTCCTTCTCTTCCTCCTCCTGCTTCTTCCACTCCTCCAACCGAATATCTTTTATTTATTTATTTCCTTGATAAGGCGAAGAAGGTTGAGAGAGAAGAGAGGAGGATCGGTGGTTACTGTTAATAAATACAAACATAAATTTTATCTGGGGACATAAATTCTAGGATTGACGGGCCAAATAAATATAAAAAAAGTTTTCCAGTCCCTCATGCCTCTCCAAAATTTAACCTACAGCCCCATCCTCCCCCGTCTTCCTCTCTCTTCGCTTTTCATTTCTAAAATGTTTTACGTTTTGCCTTATTTGATTGTTGTTGACGTCGTTCTTTATTTATTTATTTATTTTTTATTTACCTATGACATGCGAAAATTTTTTAATTCGCCTTTTATGAGATTTGTTTTTGTTTTTGTATCGAGTGCAGGTTGACAGTCCGTTTGTCTATCTACAAAAAGTTGGACAACCAACAATTATACTTATACAACGAAGTCTGTGTTACAGGTGTGCTCGTTTTGTTATTTCACAGGAGCACTATTACTTAACACTAATTATTATTTATACTTAATATACATAACTTTAGAGACAGAGGCTGAGAAGTTCTTCAGTTCAAAATGAGTCTTCAGGGGCGGATTGTAAAAACTTTCATCTACTTTGTGTTTCTCTCGTAACACACTCCAGTTACTGTAAACGAATAGCATGTGGTGCACATTGTCAACTTCTCCCTACCTACAGTTTACCACAAAACTGGGTTTTTACACCGCGTCATACTGTTATGAGAAACCAACGCTTCGTCCATTTTGACAGCTGTGGACATCTTCATGGTAGACACTGAGTGTCTGGTTTAAATGTTTGATTTTGTGTTTGTTTGAGATCCCTGATTTAGACGTTTAGTCATCTCATAAAAGTATATTGGAGTGTGACTGAATAAATAAAAAATACTGCTGTCGTGAAATTTTAACTGAAGCTCCACGTCTTCATGAGTAGAGTGAATGCTATGTAATAGAAGGGAGGAAAGGATGAGGATAGAACAGGTGAAGGTGAAGTTGGAGAAAGGAAGAAATAATAAGAAGAATAAAAAAAGAGAGAGGGACAGAGGGAGAAGGAAGAAAGGTTAATTTAAAGAGAAAATATATTTGTAGGGAAGAGGAAGAACTGTTAATGCGTTAGTCAGGCATTTTGAAGACTGAACCTCGGGATTCCTTCTGTTGATAGTGAATTAGGATTATCGGTTGTGAGGGAAGTTGTCAACTGAAACTTTTCTGTAGAAATAAATTTTTTTTAAACTCAGAAACCGGAAGAAATAAGAGAACTTGGAACTCCAATTCTCTACAATCCCCAAAGGCATAAAAAAGAAAATTATTCTTAGCAAACATTGTAAACATGAAGAACCTGTTTGCCCTGCAGGCTGATACGAACCCACCACCCCGCCTCTCTACACCCACTGCGGGCATTCTATGATAGTATCGATTCCATCGAAATTCTCAAAATTTCATTAAGCTCTCTAAAAGCGGATCGACTCTCAACCGCCGAAATTTCCAAACCGACAGAAGATACATCCCTTCAGGGTTCTCTCTCTCTCTCTTCCCCTCCGCCCTCCAGACTTGTTCTCCTTTCACCTCCCACCACAAACAATTTCACGGTTTTCTGCCGTCAAAGGAATCACGCAGGTAAATTTCCTCAAAAAGGATTTTGAAATCTCTTGGATATCTTCCGGTTTCGCTGAAAAATTGGAGCGAATCCTTTCCCACCCACCCCCCGTAAAGTAACCGCATACTACCCCGAACGACTCGGATAACGAACCTCTTATTCCGATTATTTCTTCTTCGAAATGTTTACATTTCCTAGGTTTCCGGTTTCCGGTTACCTTTGAAACTAGGAAGGCATTAGGAGGTTGATACAACATTTTGCAACCGAAACTTTGGTAATTTCGCTCAGGAAGGGATTCTTCTTCTTGTTATTTCTACTCCTTTCTACCCGCATGAATCTCTGCGTTCGCTGACACGTTCACACGTTCTCTAAGTGTCATTCAGTCATTCAGCATTACTGTCTTCCTCTTCAACGGTCTGGTTGACCTCAGGCTTTCTCATCAGGCTTCTACCGAATTTTGTGTCTCCTTCTTCTTTTGGCTTTACCTACTATAATGGTCCAATAGCCCTTGTATGTCTTGGTCATTTCCGTCGTTTGTCGTTCTGTCCTTCCTCTCTTTCCAAATGTTAACTTCAACAAAAGTCACAAACAAAAATTTCACACCAACACTAATCCCATTTGTCATCTTCTAAGCTAGCCTACATCCATCCAACGCAGTCACTTTCTACATTTCACCACTATATTATCACCAATTTCTACATTTCTCAACCTCATTTAACGATTAGTATACTCTTCCACGTGTTTACTAGCCTCTACCATTCTCCTGCTTTCCTTATCGCGGTTTCCTTTCAAAATTTTCCTTGAGCTTTATTTTTGGAAAAGCTATTAGCTCATTATCCACTCGCTTCGATTCAAAAAACCTCCAAAATATTCTGAAGGACCGATACGAGAAAACAAGGGAAGAGAGAGAATTATGTTCTTCCATAACAACAACCAAATAATATTTTAGCTTCGGTCCTGCTGTTAAATTAACTTCGAAAACGAAATTTTGCGGTTTTTCGAAGCTTCGAAAACGAGATGTGGTGGTGAAAGAGAAACTGGAGGGAAGGGGGGAAGGGAAGAGAGCGTGAAGAGCTCGGGATTAAGTTTTTATACTTAGTATGGGTTGTGAAATTATGGCGGAAGGAAATTTCGAAACAAATTTGTTGAAAGACTGAAGAGAGAAAAGATGTGTGAGTTTACGTAGCATTTTGGTCAGCAAATAAAAA
The DNA here is from genome assembly GCA_016920875.1 of Columbicola columbae. Lineage (NCBI taxonomy): Eukaryota > Metazoa > Arthropoda > Insecta > Psocodea > Philopteridae > Columbicola > Columbicola columbae. The sequence continues at coordinate 2,414,893 of JADMLL010000007.1, read as the reverse complement.
AAAGTCCTTTTTTCTTGTTTTTACTACTCCCGGTTGGTCTGAAAGTCGTCAGTGGCGTATTACGGGGGGTCCAAACCTCAAAACAAGTCATTGGGGGTACAAATACGCAATAGAAATAAAGAAGTCACCAAAACAGTCTGAGAGAGAGTTTATACAGTTTACAAAATATTAATATATACACCGGTTACAATATTTGGAGTAACCCGTTTTTCGAGGCGTATCAGGTCCCTTTCGTTCGATGGGCAGACAAGAGCTTGAGGTGTTGTTAGACCGTCGTAGTTCTGCAGCACTTAGGATATCTATTGAAAGGTGTTTCTGTCCCACCACAGAGAACGCAGTTTCTTGTTCCCATCAAATTCACAGAGCAATTCAAATGATGAGTGAGAGTCACCTCTTGAGTCCAAAGAACCACTGTTCCCACTTTACAGTCAGGGTGATCACGAGTTTAAAAAAATTCGTTTCATTCGCTTAACAGAGCTTTTTATCGCGCTATAATTATCGGCATCGACGCTTCACTTCCCAGGGAAAATTGTTAACGCACGCGCTCACATATCAAAGTATAATGTAAAAAACAAAATGTTTCCCGCATCCCCCGAAACCTACCCCCAAACCCTTCCTATCCTCTTTCATTCGGTGGACAATTCACGGATGATGCAACTCGAGAGCTATCCACATGTCCCTCGGCCTCCCTTCCTGTCCCGACTCGGGAAAAAAGGTTTTCATTTATATCGATAATCACGTGGGTCAAAGTTTCCGGACTTCTTTTGTCTTGGATCTTTTCACGTTTGATTAAACCCACGCATGTTGAGAGAGAAAGGGGACCCCATTCCTGAGTGGAGGTTGGAAGAGGGACAGTTTCCAAGAGAGAGAGAGAGAGAAAAGGAAAATTTTTTTTCCCAAGTCAATTTACAACCGATTTTTTCGCACCGAAGCTTTTTCCCTCAATTTCCTGAAACAGGACAGAACGAGTATTCTCGGCACACGTGATGACATAGAAAACAGGATGAAAGTGGAAAGGGCTGGCAAAAGAGAGGAAAACGAGGAAAACCGGAGTATGGTTCAGTTTTAAGATTTTCACGGCCGTTTTATTAATATCAGTATATAACTTTAGCTATTATATATACATATATATATATATTTCCCGGTACCTAAGGACCGCAACAAAGGATTTCAGTTTGTCCCTGTTAAACGCCAGGCACTTTGCATAGGACTCTACCATAGGTGGCTCTAATCTCGAGAGCTCACCAACTTTTGTTGTTCTCCATAAACAACATAAACCCGGGGTCTTTCTCTGCGGCTGAGGGAGTTCCATTCCAGGAAGAGAAGACATCCTTTTTTCCACATTTAAAGGCACTGAACATGTCTTTATGATTTCATAAGTACTGCACACTTTGTCTGAGAGTGTTAAAGAGAAATAAATACTCCGCTGGATCGGATAATATAAGATATACTGTATATATAAACCATCTGTCTTTCTGGTTGATGACTTCTTTTCAGGTCTATATATCCTTTAGCTAATTGTCTGTCAGCTCCATGCCATTCTAGCCAATTTTAAGTCGCTAACAAGAGTGAGTTTCAAAAGTAATGCACACTTTCACCATGAGTCATGAACAAATTCATAAAAAATTCCTTCCTCGATAACACAAGGTTTCAGAAAAAAGCTCATTTTTCATAAGTAACGCACGGTTTGAGGTGAAATGTATTTTATTAATACTGCTCATTCTTGGTAAGATTTCCTTTCCAAGTCACAAATTTCATGTGGTTGTAATAAGTGATTACATAGATCAATAATTAATCTATAAAAAATGCAGTTGTCCAGACCGTACTACGACCAGTCCATACCATTTTATAAATTGGCCGGTCACTTCTAGCTTTGACCGTAACAAAACCATCAACCAAATCTCACATCATTCCAACGAACATCCAAAACACCCGCATAAAAAAAGGTTTTTTGTGTTTGATTTAGTCACGGCGGCGCCTAGGAAATCTCAAAAGTGATTTATAAGGACAAACTAACTTTTTATTTTCAATTTTCTTTTTTCCCTTTTCCTTCTTCCCTTCTTCGTCGGAAGGAAAACAAAAAAAAGGAAATGGAGGTCGACCGATTTAAAAAAGTAAAAGAAAATCGTAAAACATTTTTATTGTTATCAATTTTATACAGAGAGAGAGAGAGAGAGGGAAGGAGAGAAATTTTTTTTCTCCTCTTTTTGCAAATTCTTCTCACCTTTTTGACCTTTCTGAAAGGAGGAGGAAACCGGAAATTTTTTTCCCGTCACAAAAAAAAATTTTTACAAGAGAAAGCACAAACAGTGCGTCACTTTCCCTTTCTCGAAGCTTTCCAACCCAAAAGAAATGTGAAGAAGACGAAAACGAAGAAGAAGAAGAAGAAGAAGGAGGGAATGAAAAGGGGAAAAAGTTTTTCTTTGCTGCAAAAGTTTGACGTGATAATATATAAAAGAAAAATGTGTAGGAGGACAGGAGTGGAGGTGTGGGGAAGGGGGCTCAGAAAAACGGAAAAACTCTTAAACTAAGTTGGCGTTAGGAAAAATCTTGAGGAGTTTCCCGGATGAATCATAAGAGAGATCCACTCGTAAATTGTAATTTATTATTCCTTTTGTCTTTCTTTGTATGGTGGAAACACGCACGACACATACGTCCACCTCCTCCCTCCCCCAGGAACGTATGAAGAAGTTGAAAGAGATTTTTTTTATTGTTGTTGTTGCTGCTTCTGCTGCTACTGTTCTCTTGAAATCCTTTAGTTAATCACGGACACACGTACGACCTTTTTTTTTGTTTCGCGTTCCCTTAGAATTACACCTTTTTTGTTGTGTCCTGTTGGATGGGGGTGGTAGTGTGACATTTTTTTGTAAGAACTCTTTTGTGTGTGCTGGGTTTTGTTATATATCATGGGGATGAGATAATGATGGAGGAAGACATGGATGACAGGACATGGCTTGAAAGTGATGAGAGGGTTGTTTCTTGACCAAAAGGATGCTCATCTGGATGGTGTTTAATCTTGTGGTTCTTGTATATATTCCAAGATTACTAATACAACTGTAATGACAAGATTACTGAATGCTCAAACTAACCGTTTTAAGGTATGACTGCACTGTAGTTTACTTTTACAGTGAGTTAATGATTATAGAAGGAAAAAGAGAATGGCCAACAGGAGTTGTTCTTCTGCTTCCCGGAATAATTTCTTCTCTCCAGGACAAAAGGATACCCTGCCTCCCTCAACACATCCACTCTAGGGTGTTGTCAGGAGGAAGGTTGATCGCTTATTCCGGCCGGCAGTTACTATGCCGCTACAGCCTCGTTTGTAAAAATAGGGAATATTAAGTTGAGATTTGTGACAGGCTATTGGTTCTTCTTACACCCTTGCCCTCGACAGTGACAATCGCCATGATGATTTCCAATCTTCGTCAAAGAAGCTTAAAAAAGAAGTAGAGTGTGACTACAAACAGGTGGAAACGGAAGCCTTTGACCTCGACAAGGTGTCGTGATGAAAAAATAATGTTGCCATGGCTCAACGTCTTTAAAAGAAGACTCTTAGAAGTATTGTGGCCACGCCATTGTACTCTAGAAACGACAACTTACATACCGACCTCAAAATACCTGAGATGGACCAGTGGCTAAATGACGAACTGACTAAGCATTTAGAGCGCCTCCAGGTACATGCTAGTTCTCAGGTTTGGGGATCGACTAACCCACCACAGAATATTAAAAAGCAGACGAATTGAAGCACTCTCTAGTGTTAGTGGCGACTAATCTGATGTAAAAGGAACTGGATTGTCGAATAATAGAGAAATCGAAGTTTGATTAAAGATGTCAGCAAAGTCCGTTAGTCATCGGGGTGGCCACTGAAAAACCTGAGCTTCCATTCACCAAAATCTAACTCTGGTGGATTTTTTTTTAATTTTTATTTTGGCTCGCCCTCTTTCTTTTGCTTGTTGCCAATTTGCCAACGATGTTCGCTCGGTGCCTTGCACAGCTGGGTTTTTATAGCTCTGGACTTCAATCGTGACTCTAAATCATTTCTTCCGTCGTTCCTTTTCCCTCGCAGTCAAAAATTTTATGTTTGGCACGTGAAATCCTCGGATTTCGCTATAACCTCGCTTTATTTTATGTCATCGATTGGGCGACGACGCACGGAAACTGAATTCGACTTTTTTTTTGTTTGTTTCGTCGTTATAAAGCATGCGCGAGATGGTTTTTGACTAAAAATTTTGTCGCCATTTCGTTCGCCTCCTCCTCTCTCTCCTCCCGAGTGGTCGAGAAATTAGCATGAAATAGTCTTCACTCACGAACAATGAGAACAAAAAATTATGGAAATGGTTTCACCCTCCTCCCTCCCATCCTGTAGGGTGTTATGGTTTTTCTAGACGACTTTTCAGGTGTTGTAGGGGTGAAAGTGAAAGGTTAGGGGTGAGAAACACAGTTTTCTCAAGTTTGTGGATTTGTCATCTTCACGTTAAGCAAGAGTGTCGGAAGTGGAAGCGAAGGAGGAGGAGGAGGAGGCGTGGATCTCGATTCTTTTATTTTTATTTTTTAGTTACGTTCGCAAAAACCGAAAGCTTAATGTATTCCGGGGGAAAAGAAAAAGTTATTTTTCAAAAGGAAATGCAAATTTTTCCGGAGAAAAAAAAATCTCGCGAGGTCACGAACCCAGTAAGTCACTCGGTTTTCTTTTTCTTTCTTTTGCTTTTTCGTTTTTATCCTGACCTCAGCGGTATTTCCCTCGTTCGTCTCCTTCTTTCTTCCACTCTTTTTACTCTTCTTCTTTCTCTTTTTTTTGTACTGACGTTTATCTAAAAGCATTGCCAAATTGTTTTCTTCTGAATTCAGCAGTTGAGCAATTCTTTACACAACCGTAAGCTTTAAAAAGAAAAATTTTTGTTTTCATTCGACTAAGCTTGTAAAAAAATTGTTTTCATTTAGAGAGGTTTCCTTTTTGTTTCCGGTTGGGTTATAAACAAAATTAAAGGTTCGATAAAAAAAGAAAAGAAGGAAAAAAAAGAGACACGGAGATGGAAAGAGAGCGACATAGAGATATGTTCATGAGGAAAAACATAGAAATAAAGTCATGGAATGTGGAAAAAACAAAGATGACAGAAGAAGTTTACTATGAAAAGCCTAAGAGAATGAAAGGGTGTGGAAAGACAGGAAAGGACAACAAGAATAAACGGAAGACGATGTGAATATTTAGGAAGCAAGCAGGAAGAAAACAAAAGAGTATTGAAACACATACACATAGATTTAGAAATAAAGAAAAGGAGAGAAGATAGAAAGGAGAAAAGTGATAAGCCATGAACAGCAAAAGAAGTGGAGAGAAAGAAGTAAGCAAACGAGATAGAGGGAGTAAGGAGTATTGCACGCATAAGAAGGGAAATAAGATCATACAAAAGAAGGAAAAACCACAGCAAAACAAAGAGAGAAAGGTACATATAAAAGAGAGAAGGAACAAAGGGGAAGAAGATGGAAGAAAAAAAGAAGAAATAATAAAATAGACAGAGAGAATAAAAAACTATTAAGAGCAAACGCACGAAACCCAGAAACCACTTAAAATACAGGTTGTGTCATCACAACAGCAAGTCAAAAACCACTTACACAACCCACAAAACCTGCAAAAAAACAACAACATTAGAGACTAGAAGATTGTAACAACTCTCAGACTACTGTCACAATACTGAAGAAAGAAAATTGAAAAAAGTTTTGTCTAATTCATCGATATACTAGAGAGATGGGAAGGGAGAGAGAAAATGTATAGACACAAAAAATGAACAAAGGGAAGATGAAAGATAGAGAAGAGGGAGATAAAATAAGAAAGAGAGAGGCGAGGAGGGAAAGAATTACACACAAAGACAAAGACGCAGGACCAAAAGAAAAAGGAGGAGAACGGGGGTTAAAATGAAAACAGATAAAAGGAAGAAGGTGGAAAGTAATTTCGACACGGACGGATTTCAATCGCGCCTAAAAAATCATAATGAAGAAAAAAATTAAAAAGAAATTGAATAATTATTAATTAAAAGTCGATTGAAAGGTATCCCGGAGAGAGAGAGAGAGATAAAGAAGGACCGGAGGCTGAGGAGGTGGCGGGGACGGGGGATGAAAGAAGGATGAGTTCACACTTCAGCAAATTTTCACAATGTTGATCGTTAATCTTTCATTTTTGGCGGATGGCTGATACAAGGGGGTAGAAGGTGGTGGTGATGGCGGTGGTGGAGGGGGTGATTAATTCACAGCTCATTTAAGGCCTTTTTTAATTTTTGTCGAAACAAATTTTCAGAAATCCCACCTCCCTTATTCCTTTTCTTCATAATCTGTCTCCTGAATTTCAGATGCTGGCTTTCTAGTCCTTCTTTCCCACCCCTCCCTCCCTCATCAGGGAAAATTTTGGATTAATCAAGTTCTTTCACTTACACGATTTCCTTTGTTTCCCTTTTCGATCCCCTTTCGTCTACCTTCTCACGCGATTATCTGGTGATTTCTTTCAACCAGGTTTTTCTTCAAAATCGCTGTTGAAGAATCAACGTCACTCGATAATGGATGTGCTGAAGGGGTTGAATGGGGAATTAAATCGAAGGAAGGGGATGAAGAAATAAGGGAAAAAATTATTTTTGATGATCCCTGGAAAAAGTTTTTTTTCCGGAGGAAGAATCTTTCGTTTCTCGTCTACTGGAAACCCTTCCCCCGCCCCGCCTCCTCTTTGATTATTCAGATAATTATCTCCTCAGTTCTTTTAGCCCCAATTAAGAGTTTAATATCAGTTTTTCTGAAGGGCTTCCAACAGTAAATGATTTTCGCTTATTGAAATCTCTTTCCGCTCAATTAATTCCTTTTTTTTGTAATTAGTCGGAAGCTTTTATTGTCGGGCAGTGGATGACCGCTGTAAAATTTTGAAAGTGTAGTTGAATAGATGGCTACACCTTATTGCAACTTGGATCGATGCTGTCAAAATATGATTTTGGTCTAACATGATGTCGATTAAAGATTGCCGCCCAGACCTAGGCTAATCACGAGGGTCAAAATCATCCAATTTAAATTTGTCGAACAATTTTCTACAAGTTTTATCAGAAACTGTACATTCGTCCAACACATTGAACGTATTATCCACTCCTTCTGTATCATTTTTTTCTTATTGGAATTCATACAGAATACAGTGGCTTAAATGAACTTCAAATGTGTCACTCGGCTAATCCGTTCTTAGTTAATACTAACATAAATCAGTTTCAATTTTAGTTCATTTGCTGGGTCAGTATGTATACAGTCAGTGATCAATCAGTTTCAAAATCAATTTTTGGATTTTAGATTTTGGGGATTTATAAACTAACCGGTAAATGTGATAAACATTTAGTAATTTGACATATTTTCTAAAGTTAGCTGGTGAACATGAATAATCGCCGTAATTGTTTATATTCGTCCGTGACATGTATAAAATAAAAGAAGCCACGAACAGAACTTCGGTGCTCTGACCACTACATTACACACACGTCGAACTAAAATATTTTCCAAAGTCTTTCCGACAGAAAAGTTTTCTCTCTCCAGAAATCCATCTCCTCTGGAGTCTGAAAAGGTTGAACTACAATCCAGAGAATTTTCCAAAATCACTATAGAAACTTCCAGCACGTACATTCTTCCGAAACTATGTTGTTCACATTCTCTCTTAGCTTTCGGTCGGTGTGACAAATGCCAACAGAACGGAAACATGCGTGGGTTCACAACAAGAAACAAGAAAAAAAAGAAATTTTTGAAATTCTCAAAATATGAACACAAGAAATTTCTTTTTTGAACGGGGAAGATGGGTGGGGAAGGGGAGGCTCGAGAATAGTTTATCCGAAAATAAATTCTAAGTCAAACTTGTGACCGGTGGGGCTGTTGCTGCTACTGCTGCTGGGAGCAGGGGGGAGGGTGAGTGGAGGGAAAGAATGTAAAGCAACCGCAAGAGAAACGACGATATAAAAATAACAACGGCATTAAAAAATAATTTTTTTTTACTCAAAAAATAAGAAAATAGAAAAATTTTTCCTGTAGTGCTCACACATAAGGTAAACATGGGTTTACGAAAAAACGTGGAACTTTGTCGTAAATCCATCACAACATATGGAAGTGAAAGGAGTGAAAGATTTTTTTTCCATCGCCACACGAAACTAATAAAAAGCGGTCGAAATTTATTTATTTATTTTCAAAGGATGAGGGAGTCGTTAGTAGAATTAAAGAAGGCAGTGGTTGACAACTTTGTTGTTTGGGTTCAGTGTCAAGGTCATTTTTCGGGAGGAAAAGCCTCAAATTTTTTGGTTTGGTGGAAAAATTCATTTTTCTTGTGTTGGTGGTAATTTGTCGTTTTTCTGTGTTATGATGGCAACACTTCTTGATTCTGAATGTTATACTTATAGTTATAGTGGAGTTTTAATCCCGTTTTTCACCCTTTTTGGGTATAACAGGACACGGGAGGAGGATTTGAACTCGCGACTATAATTTCTTAGTTTGGCACTTCACCACTACATATCAGACCTACCGCTGATTGCATAGGTCGTGGTTGCCGTAGCTGTCGAGTGGTTGAGTTCGTGAAGGTGAATTCTGGTCCTGCAAGCTGCGTGGCATGGTCGTGGTTGGTTAGTGATGTAGTGTTTGATGCGCTGCTGGTTCTTTTAGTTGGGTTGGAATAACCAAAACTTCCTGGAGCCATGTTGTACGGTTGAGTAAGTTTGTGTACGTCAGACAGACTAATCATACAACACACACTGATGCATATATAAGGTTGGTGAAGTTCGACATATCTCAGCTTCTTGAGGAACCATCTTTGGAGGAGTTCTTTGTACTCTCTCCTTCGAACTGGTTTGTGGAACCTTTCTCTTTGCCGACCTACAATACAATCGAACCGTCACTTTACAGGATAAAGGGTCTCTTTTTCATTTCCAATTACCTCCAGTACCATCACTGTCGACCCCTCTTCCAGGTTTTTCCATTAACACCCTCTCTCCCAAAATAAACCAAAATAATTTTCTGTGTTATGAACCGTTGACGCCTTCTGTCGGATAGTGATTGATTTGTGCTCTCGTAAGTGTGCAATATTTATGCATTTTATGTCTTTTAAGAATCCATTTCATAAATACTTCACACTCTCGATAAAAACTGTTTCACAAACGACACATGTGCGTAAAACCTTCCATTTCATGAACACGTGCACAGGAGATTTCGTTTCTATTCGTCATTATTCTGTTCGTTCTCAGATAATTATCCGATAAATGCGTGATGAAAGCTCGTTATAAACTATACCAACTGATGACGAAACATACCAGTACATGAAACAACGAGTCAGAGTGCTGAATGGCGGTTATCGGGTATAACAGCATTACAATCAGCAACTTTCTACGACAGCCCAGACCTTGTCAAACGATGTATTTCTCTTCGGGGGCATTATTAATCAATAAATAAAATGATTTATGTGTAAATTAATAAAGTATTTATTGCATATCATGTCTCATCCATAATTTATAAGTCTTCACAGCAGGAATTCAACAGTCTCGTTCTTAAGCTTTCTGATTTGTTATTGTCTCTCCACATTTCCAGACTAAACGGTTCACACAGGTATTGTGAGTTAGTTGTCAGTTCTGACGTGTTCTCTTGAAGGAATCACGTGACAGTTTTGAGTTCACCGACTTGTCGAAGATGAGGAAACAAGAGCAAAATGAACAAAAAGAGAGCAAACCATATCTTCCTTTTATTATTTCGATTTCGATACAGGAAAAGTCAAACACTAAAGAGTAAATAGATAGATAAATAAATAAATAAAGTTAGGATAAGGGAAGACGGAAGAGAGTGGAGCAGAGGGGATGGTGGGTGGTGGTTGGTGGAGGCAATAGAAGAAGAAGGAAAAAAAACTTTTTGCCCGGAACAAAAAAATCAGTTTAGAATATTAAAAATAACTTTTTCTTTCCTCCTGCGGAAATTTTTATTAAATTTCTCTTCCTCCTTCTCTTTCACCTCTTCTGTGCCCTTTTGTGCTCCTCCGCTTACCTCTCTCGATCCTTCTCTCTCTCTCTTTCTCTCATCTCTTTGCTTCCCTTTCTCTCGACACACTCAAATACAAAAACATAAAAACTCTAGTCCTTGATTTTTGTTTATAGAACAAACAAAAACAATTTTATTGTTTTTTCCTCTTCTTCGTTTTTTTGTTTCTGTCCGTTCGTTTGTTTGTCCGTCTCTCCATCCACCTTCCCTTCTTCCCCCCACCCTACCCCCTTCTCAGGTCAAATGTTTTTACTTTATCTTCCTGCTATCGACTTCCTCCTCCTCGTCTTGTGTTTCAAAAGCTTTTTGCTGGTTTCCATTATCTTGGCTTTTGTGTGACGTCACATAAGTAAACAAAGTGATTCTTCGGTAGGAAGGTGGTGAGTTGAGTACGTCCTAAAGCAAAATGGCAGATGAGGGTGGGTGAAAAAAGTCTAATGGAATAAGTGGAAGAGGTAAATTGCAAAGGAATGAGAAAATGTCGGAGTGACAGTGTAGTGTATTGCGTTTTATTGTTTACATCAGCTAGCGATGCCAACCTAACTTCACTTTGGTACCACAGACATACATACATTACAACAGACGAAGGAGGAAGCAATGTCGAAGGAGATGACGGAAGGGAAGAGTTTACTTGTTGAACGAAACTGCCCGAACGCTCATTTTCCGTCTCTTTTTGTCTCCTCTTTCACGTTTTCCCTTCTTTTTTCTTCTTTCATTCAAGGAGGAAAAAGAAATTAATTCTCCAAGTAGAGGAAATTGGGTCAAGTCTTTGTTTTGTTTACATTTTATGAGGAAATTGAAAACCTCGAGAAGGATTTCCTTGGAAAGAGAGAAAAAAGTTTTTTTTTGGAAATTTTGACGAGGTCGTTGGACGATTCACCTGAAATTGAGAAGGGAGAAAAGGGTGAGAGTAAGAGAGAAAGTGAGAGGAGGTAGAAAAAATAGAGGGAAGGGAAAAAATAAATAGAGGCAATAACAGCTTAAAAGAGAGAAATCAAGAGATGGAAAGTGAGATAAAAACGAGAAAGAAAGAGATGAAGAAATAGAAAATAAGGAAGAGAGATAGTGAAAAAGATAATGTAGAGAACACTGAAGGAAGGGAATAAAGAACGACACCGAAAGAGAAGGAAGAAGAAGACGGAGTGAGAGAGACAGAGAAAAACAAACATAAATTCAAAGAAGAAGAGAAAGAGAAATAGAGAGACAGAGAAGGTGAGAGTAAGAGAAAAAAGGAGGAAAGTGACAGATAGAGAAAACAAAAAGGTGTAGGAGAGATTGAGAACGAAAGGGAGTGATATAAAATAAAGGAAGAAGGAGAGAGGAACGGAGAAAAAGAAAGTGAAAGGATGAGAGAGAGGGTACAGAAAGAAGAGGGAGGCAGAGAGGACTATTCACGCTGAGACCTGGTGGATGGAGCCTGAACCGAAAATTGTTTCCTCTTTCAAACGATGTGTTCGCTGGTCTTAATTTCAGGCAATTTCCCTTTTCTTGTTCTTTCCTTTGTTCTTATATTTCCGAAAAAGTTTTCTAGACTTTGTTTTTCGACCTCAGATTTTTAATTTCCAGAAATTGGTAAATTTGCTGACTTTAGGGAAAACCATTTCGTCCTTCAGGAAATCGTGTAATCAGTACGAGGGAAAATCGCTGGCGGAAAGGTTTTCCTAATTGATATCTTGCCAGCGGAGATCTTTCCCGGAAATGAAAGTAAACAAATTTAAGAATTTTTATTCTTTTCCTTATCAAGGAGAAGATGAAAAATGAGAGGGAAAGATGAAAGAGGAAGATGGTTGGCATGGAAACCAAAAATGAAAGTGAGAGATGGAGGAGCAAAAAAAAGAGCAGACAATGGTCGATGACGGATCAGGTGAAAGTAGAAAGCGAAAGTCGGAGAAAGTTTCACCCCCGAAGCTCCTGCCTCCCCTCTCTCCCTCTCTCTTCTCCCCCGGGCATCGCTGCCCTTGATTTGTTTACTTCCGTTTTCCTTTTGTTTGTCTTTTGTCTCTGTTCGATTGAAAAGTGGACTTTTTCATTTCTCCTTCGCCTCTTATCGTGCCTCCTTTCGTGGATGGTGTGTTTGAGTTTGGCTTTAAAAGTGGCCCTCGTCCCCCATTCCCATAGGAAAGAACCTCGTGTGCGTGCGTTTTTGCTGACTCCAGAGTTTTTCGGTCAACCGCAAGTTGTCACGTGACTTTGTAAGATTGGTTTTTGGGTAAGAGAGGTGGCGGGAAAGAGGAAGCGTTTGCGGTAAATCGAAAAACAAAGTCGACTTGATTGCTTGTGACTTTTAATTTGTGTTTTTTGCTTATTAAGCGACGGACATAAACACACACGCCCACGTGGATATCGAATGTTGGGCGAGGTGGAGAGGAGAAGCGGGTGTGGGAGTGGGAACAGGTGGACGCGACATGAGTTTTGCGTTCGCTACGACTTCTGTTTTGTTTCTTTTTCCTGTCGTTTTACATCTTGTTTTACAAATATTTCACACTCAAGTCAGTGGAGTCTTAAGGGATTCTCACTGGCGACACGAATCAGAGTAGATTTCGGTATTTGAAAGAATGAACAGATGATGTATATCCGTGGTATACCAGAAGATGCATGTGTTCCTTTCATCTTGTTTATGGGATACAGTGTTAGAATGTCATTTCCGGAGGCAGTAGTCACAGTTGGAGAAGATTACCCAAGAGACTGAATATATAGATGTGTTACGGTAAAAGTGGTTACTTGGTTATTATTCATGATTCCGGCGATTTTTCATAATCACCAACTTAGCTTGGCTAATGTCACTTATATGACGCCAATTTTGAATGAATTAAGGTTCAGTCTGCCAGGAAAACTTCAAATGTGACTATTTAAAAAAAAAAATTTACGGCACCAATTAAGAATAAACTTTCATCAAGTGCCTCAAATCTTTCTGATTCCTTTTGAATCATGTTTGCGCAAGCAGCACGTTCATTTCCAACGAGAAAGTGGAAACGTCATCGCTACATAACGGCCTTGAGCTTTCCTCTTCGTCATTCTATAACCTAAAAGTGGAATTTTTGTTTGCTAAAGACAAACCGGGCGAACGTGATTAATTTTTTTTTGTTGTCAAGTTGTCGTCCTGAAACAAATCAATCCAGAAACCCTGCCAGGAAGACTCGATTAAAACGTTTTTCGTGTTCGTCATGTTTGATTTGGATTATATATCATTCCAGACAACTTTAACTGAGGGTTTCGTATGTCTCCGTTGGTTTTGGGTATTGCTGCGACTTTTTACGAGTAAGTAAAAATACGATGTATATATAATCGTCTATAATATCATAAAACAGGGGTCATATTAACAAAATACACTAGTACCAACACAAAAGTGATTATGTCCAACAGTTTTGGGGAAATAATATGCTCCAGACGAATTTTAGGTTCGTTTTTGTTATATTATCTCCTCTGTGAGTTGTGCTGATGACAAGCAAGGATTGAACAGATGATTTATATATGTAAGCGATTACACTAGGTAAAATTTTGTTTGCTGACTCGTGATTTTATAATAAAAAATGGCCAACCTACCGTATAACGTGCGTCTGGTAACTGAATCGTACTCGCTTCCTCCGATGAGTATTTCCGCTCTCCTCAGCATTGCAGTTCCGGAAATGTTTCTGTTTTCTTACTCCATGATCAGTTTGCTTAACCGCGAAATTTAAAGTTTTTGAACAATATGTATATAATATATCAGAAAATCTATAACAGCATGTTGATAATTACTTCCTGTTCATTTTATTCACTATTTCCTGAAATATTTTATCTCAAAAATACTGCAACTTTTCATCATCTCGTTTCATTATTGCACAATCTCTGCAATATTTAATATCAAAAATGTTGCACGATCTTCACGATCTTGTTTCATAAATATTGCACACTCTTATACATCTCGTTTCATAAGTATTGGATAACCTCTGCAATTTTCCTGACACTGAATACTTGGTTTCAGAATGTTTTACTCAAAAATCTATCAGTCGTAACGTTTGCAGTTCCTGAATCTGGCCCTAAAGCAAGATTCGGCAACACTGTTTTATTTGTGAACGCATTCTCACCATAAAAAGAAACAAAATATCTGTGTGAGCTAATAAAAATCATGGACGTTGTCACCCGAAAACGCGTGACATCCTTATCACATCCACTGATAAGACATAAATAATCAAAAGAGGTTCGTTCTTATCAGTCGTCGATTCTCTCTCTCTCTCTCGTCTTCTTTGGAGAGAGAGAGAGAAAGATTCTTATGTTTAAAAGCCTGAAAAATTAATAAAACACAAAATGGCTGATGACGTCGCGGTTGAACTTCACGTGAATCAGTTTTGGGTGATTTTCTTTTTTTGTTTTGACGTTCGGATCAGCCGTTCGCAGGTTCCTTTTTAGGCGTTTTGATCGTTCGTCTTTTAGTTTTGTCACTTTTAACTGTAAAGTAGAAAGACAAATTCGAAAAGAGTGTAGTTTGGTGTTGTGTTGTGGTTTTATGATGATGGTTTCATGTTCTTAGGCGTGATTATTTTGATGAACAATTCAACTGAAGAAGGTGGATGAATTATAGAACCATTTCTGCTTGAAGTAAACTGAGAGGTGACAGATTTGTGACGTATGTGTGATGTGAGAACGGTGTCAAAGGCTTTGGAAAGAGTGGTTAGCCTTCTGAGTTGTAGTAACTTTTGGTAGCCAGAAAAGAGAAAGAACAATACGATTTTCTCGATAAAAGATTTTATAGAAACCCTGCAAGAGACCTGAAATGGGATTTAGGGGGGAGTGTGCAATATTTATGAAACGAGTAACTGGAAGGAGTGTGAAGAATTTATAAAATAAGGTTTGGAGGAAAGTGACTAATATTGTTAAAAAGAGATTAGGCAAAAAAATGAGTCCTTCAGAAATTATTAAGAGTAGATTTATTTATGAAGTGAATTATAGGTGGAAGTGTGCATTATTTATGAAACAAAAACTTCTCGAATGTGTGGAATATTATGAGTTGAGATCAAACTTCCTACCACTGAAGATGTCTCCATCTTTTAGGGTCTGGACGGTGTAACAGTGAACTCTCTCACACAATTTAAATCCAGCTACGAAACCCGTTTAGTGCCAAGTTCCAGTTCGTCTACAGCTATCTGAAGATACTTGCCTTCTATATCGGGATAATCGAAACGCTATAGAAGAAAAACAGACAGAAAATTTGGGGGGAAAGAAAAAAGAAAATTTAAATTTCCTCTCGGAGGAAAGAAAATCTCAAAATGAGGGAGAGAGGGAGGGGAGGAATCTTTGTCTAAATTTCCCCGGGACATGGGGCCCCGATTCGAATGGAAGCCAATTTCAAAAATTATTTCATGGCCCATGAAGAATTTTGATAACGTGAAGTTTTAGTAAGGCGCGATTCGGAGTTACGCCTTCAATCTATATCGGAAGTCTTAACTATATCCTCTCCACACTCTCTTCTTCCATTAACCTATCTCCCGCGCACTTTTTCCACATTCGAAGAATTTATTCTAAGCCACGTTCAAAGTTAAATTAATAATTTTAAAAAGTTAGTTTTGGATTGTTACTGTTAGTGTTAGGAATGTTATTCTTTGGGCTGATGATGATTTTTGAAAAAATGTGAGTGATCATCGTTACCAACGTCGAGACCGTGAAAGATGAAGACAGCTCCAGTGATACAAATTTTAGTCTCAAATCATAATATTGCAGTGAATCAAGAAGATTTTGTTTCATAAATAATGCACACTTGTACTAATAATTCATTTTACAAATAAATCTACTTTTAATGATTTCTGAAGGTCTCACGTTTTTGCAAAATCTCTTTCTAAAAATATTGCACACTTTTTGCCAAACCTTATTTTATAAAACCTTATGAATACATTTAACTTATATTAAGATTCAAAGGGAGCACTTTATGCAGATGTCATTTCATAAGTCTTGCACACCATTTGCGAGACCTATGTTGCATATTTTATAATTGACAGGCCGTATACAGTATGTCAAGTTGGCAATTGTGCAACATTACACTTGATTTTGTGTCATGGCGGAGATTCTAAGTAAAGTTATACTCATATAGAAGAATATAGTTAATAAATTATAAACTTAGTGTTCGTACGTGTTGTTTGCCGTTATTTGTAACAACCTCATTTCATAAATATTGCACACTTCCTCCAAGATATCATTTCATACGTAATCTACTGTTTCTGTAAAATTTTCTTCGATAAATATTTCACAGTCACTGAAATATTTCCTTTCATAAATACTGCACACTCTCTCCGATACCTAGCTTCATAAATATTGCAAATTTTTATAAAGAAAAGTGTCTTGTTCCTTCTTTTTTTTCTAGTCACCAAAACTGAGCGGGAAAAGATGGGGTTGGGTGGTGAAATTGTAGTCCTCGATGGAACAGAAGGGCGTTCGGAGCGTAAATCGAGATAAAGAAGGATTGTTACCTTCCGAACGGTTTTTGTATTCCTCCCGTTTGTTGAAAAATGTCGTAAGGGGGCGTTAACAGGAAGACACGTAATCTCTTTGAAGACGTTAATCTTATCTCAGAAAATATTTCTCAAGAGACGTTCGATTCGAAACAAACTCCAGACGGAAATGTTTTCACCCGTTTAAATCTTTTTTGCGTTCGCAATATCTTTATCCAGTTGCCTCGGAATTGGGGGAGACGCCCAAGGACTTGAAGAGCCCTGAACGATTCTATTCACGACACCTACATTTATTCTAATAAAAGAAGTCAAGAAAGTGACGGAGTAACGGACAGACAATGGACGTCATCCTATCAGAGAGGAAGACAGAAGTGGGAAGAATAGGAAAAGGACGTCAGATTTTCGAGAGGACGATAAACAGAATGCTCTTGACCCTTTGGGCCGTTCGGGTAATGACGTCACAGGGCTTTGGCGAAGTGAGAGATTTCACCGGACATGATGTCAGTCTTTCACGCCATGTAATCGTGAGGTTATTGCTTGACGACTTCCTTTCACATTGTCTCAACATGATGGCTTAACAAATATATTCTTCTCAAATTCGACGGTTTTCGAAATTCTAAAACTGTTCTTTCCGTTTTCGACTGAATGATTGTGTTACAACATTTTAACCATCTTCATGAGATTTTGCGGAAGGTGTGCAATGTTTATGAAAGGAGAGATTTCAGAGAATGTGAAACATTAACGTTCTAAGTTTGGTAAATTTTGGTGGCTACAAAAAAGAAGAACGAACAAGATGCTTTTCTTTATAAAAGTGTGCAATATTTATGAAACGAGATATTGGAGAGAGTGTACAGTATTTATGGAAGGAAATATTTTGGCGAATGTGAAATTTGAAATAAGTACCGCCAGCGATGGATGCTCAATAATTTCCAGATGTGACGTCACCGGCAGTCAGCAAAGTGTTTGTGAAATATTTCATGGCACCAAGGTGGGGCCGCCTGCCCCTCATAGTTTTAATATAAGTGAGATTTATTTCAAAATGAAATTTTGATACAGAGTGTGCAATATTTATGAAAAAGAGCAGTTTCGCGAAAGTGTGCAACATTTTTGAAATGAATTCTGAGTCGAAAGCAAACGTCTACCGCTGATGATGTCTCCAGATTTCAAGCTCTGGATGATACATCCGAGGACCCCTTATTCTTTCCAAAATTTGATTTTGAGTGACGATCTCTAGCCGCAAGTTCTCCGTTTCTGTTTCTGGTAGAAGTTCTACAGGATCTGTGGTTCCCTATGAGTAATTATAAACATTTTTCATTTTGGATCGGATAAAAACTTTTCGAACTTTTGCAAAATGAAGGAAAGGGACGAGACGGGGGTGGAGTGGGAGTGAGGAAACCTAACCCACCTCCTGCTGAAATCCTTCTTTTCTAAAGCGTTATCTACCCGGAAATAAATGAAAACAAATTTGAGTTTGTTGGGTTCAAAAAGGGCGGTAGAGGCTTAGGCCTTTGTGAAAAAAAGAAAAAAAGAGAAAATAAACCTTCTCCACTCCTCCATTCCCACTGTTCCTCCGCCAAAATGAGAAAAAGAAGAGAGAGATAGAGACGAAGAGGAAGAGAGGAAGGAGGAGGAGAGGAGGAGATGGATTTTTGTATTCTGCCCATTTTTTCCCTTTTTAGATTCAAACGTAACGATTCCGTTACGCCATGTTAACGAATTTTTCTATTTCAATTTCCAATTTTTTCCCTGACACATGTAAAAAGAAAAGAGAAAGTGGAACATATTTCACCCTCCCTCCCTCCCTCCCTTCTCTTCCTCTTCTTCTTTTTCTCCTTTTTGTTTTCCTTCTCTCGAAACGAAAGATATGAGCTCGAATGAAATTTCTCCTCTTTCGTTTCGAGAATAAGATTTCCTTCTGAATTATTTGTGAGAGGAAGGGAGGGGTGACGGGGGGTTGGGGGTTAAAGGAGATGGGAGCTCAAGATAATAGAATTAAGAAAATAAAAAAATTTTGTTTTTTGTTTTTTTTGGAGGAAAATGGAAAAGTCTTCCCGGGGAGATGGGGTGGGTGAGGTCTCTCATCTCTTCACATGACTTCCAACCCGCATCCCGAAAGTAATTAGGTCTTGGGCACGAGAGGATGAGTTTGTCAGATGTGATACAGTTAGCTTTGAAACCTCGTTTCACGGTTGGGAGATGGTTTTTGGGACTAACAAATGGACATACATAGACAGAGTTAAACAGAAAAATGGAAGAATATCATAAAATAAGTTTTCGAGAAAGGAAAGTTGGGTTGGGAGGGGGTTTTAAAAGAGGTTTTCTGGTTTTTCCCAGTGAAAGATGGTTAGTGTTCTAGTCTTCATATGCTGTAACCCACCGCGCTGGTCAATTGACCCATCGAAAAAATTATTTAAATGGTTATTTACTGTCTAGGGACTCTTCCTCAAATCTAAAACGCAAATGTGACTTTCCCTGTTAAGACAAATTTGAATTGTCTGTCACCGGTCAAATGACCGTGAAAATGATTACTGCATCCGATTTTAAATAATCTCTAAAAGTCAATTCTGGGATTATAACGAGCCACAGTTTATTCATAGACAAGCGTACTCTGCTGTCAATTACACATAAGCTGATATGCCTGAAACCAGTACTTCAGTGTGCATTATTTATGAAACAAGCCCCGAAAATACTATTTATTTGTTAATTAAAATTGTGCAATATTTTAAAATGAATACTCCAAGACAGTGTGCGTTATTTATACAGCTTGGAATGAGTCACAGCAGTCCAAGTTCTGGTCTTGGAACTACTACAGAGAGCTGAGGCCTATTACGGGGTTATGGAATCAGGAAACGACTACATAACACCGCTGTTGAACAAGAAAAAAATATTGAACCCATTTAAGCGAGAAAGAAATTCTAAACTACTCCTAAAAACTAGATCAGTTGATACTGTAAAGACGAGTAGATAGTAAAATCTGTACTGTACTGTAAAAAGTTTGAGTGTAAGAATTGAGGAGTTGAAAGTTGTAGAAAAAAATGTCATAATGTGTGTGTTGTTATTAACTTATTAGTATTCTCATTCTGTTATGAGAATCATGAGTAACTTCAAACACGGGTCAATTGACCGGTCACATGACCGGGGTGGAACTGCTTTAGTTTTAAATGAAGTAAAAATTTGAATCTCTTGTTGTCAGGGGTGTTTTTCGGTCGCCAAATGACAAGAAGGAAATGAGGTGAATTGAAAGAGAGTAAAAGGAGTACAGGAGGAGGAGGATGGCGGGAGGGAAGGAGGAGGCAGAGAAGGTTAATCCTGAAATTCGTGTTGACCATTTCAGTTGGTAGAGGATTACTTTGGTAAATCTACATCTTCCTAACCTCGTACATTTTTTTATGTAACGACCTACAAAGTTTATGAAGAGAATATATCCGGGTTACCTTACGCAAATCTTTCACTAAGAAAACATCCCTCTTCCCTCCATCCCCCTTTCGTCCTATCCATCCTCTCTCTCTTCGTTTTCGGGGGTTTTTCACCTCCCTCGCCTTCTCCTTTCAATCAATCCAAATTCGATTCCTTCGACGGGAAAAGCTTTTCCGCTTTTGATTTCATTTGAAGGTTTAGTGTGGGTGAAATTACCCTGGGAGACGGCTTCTCCCTCTTCTCCAGACCTTTTCCCTGGATGAGGGAATCTCCAGTTTATTTACCAACAGCTTAAAGGGATGGCGAGGAGGGAGAGGGCAGAGGTCAGAGGTGATTAAGTATAAGTTTCTCTGAGGATTGGTCGATCGGACTTCTTCAGATGCTAAATTTTTTTGTTACACAAGCAACTGAGTGATTCGTTCATTCAGCTTTTACATTTACAATATACAATATTGCACACAACCATCAAGCTTTCGTTTCATAAATATTGCACACAAATCTGTGGTGTAGTGTTTAAGTGCCAGACTAAGAAGTTATAGTCGCGAGTTCAAATCCTCGTCCTGTGTCGTGTTACACCCTTCAAAAGGGATGAAATACGGGAATAAAGCTCAACTGTAACTATAAAAATATACAGAATCATTTGCGTATTCATTATCTTACTGTACAAAGCGACATTCCAAAACGTACAAACTCACCAGGTAGAATGTATCATAACGAAAACACCAAAATAACAACTCCTTCAAACGACAATAACTAAATGAATAAATACAATAGATAAGTAGATAATTAGATAGATAAATAAATTAATAAGCAAATGAATAAATGAGTAAATATAAATAAAGTTAAACAAATAAATAATGAATAGAATATTTATGAGTAAAGCTTTCTGAAGCTGCCTTGAGAAAGCTCTGCTGAAAGCTCATGTCTTGGCATCAGGGCTTTGTCTTTATCTATTTGTCCCTTAATCCTCTTCATAAAGCCGAGAACAGGTTTCTTCTTCATTAAAGTTAGTATCCGGGGAGTCAGGACAGAAACAAGGAGGCGGATGTTGTAGGAGTGAAATGATAATTTGTGTGCCGCGGAGAGGTTTTGGCTTCAAGACAACTTGCCAGGACGAATGAGATTTTTGACAAAATCATAATTTTGTCGGTCGTAGATTATCCGTTAATCTTTTAATCGGTCGAGCGGATGACTTGATAAAAAATGAAAGCTCGTTTGTCGTTATTTCGTGAGGAGAGCTTGGAGTCAGAAGAGAGAGAAATTCGGTTTGGTTGGAGGAATTAGTTTCCCGCTGCCAATTTTTAATTGCCATCATTTGTAATTATTTTTTTGTGCTCATTCGGCGATAAATTTGTTTCTCCCCTCCCGCTTCCTCTCTCCCTGTAGCCATCTTTTATAAAAAATCAAAAACAAATTTTTTATTTTGTGCGCCCGCCGCTTGGATTCTTCAAAGTCAAATCGCGTGTGTTGAGGTGTGACATTCCCATCCGCCGTATTTCATGGGAGACCGACTGACTAGTGTATACATGTCTCCTTTCGCTTGTTTGTGGTGTAAGGAGACCACCAGATGTGCTGTTGTGAGCGGGACGTTCTTTTGGTGTAAACTTTTTGAACCTTAAGGACCTCAGCTCAGCATTTGAATATAAAAGGCAAATGT
Organism: Columbicola columbae; assembly: GCA_016920875.1. Taxonomy (NCBI): domain Eukaryota; kingdom Metazoa; phylum Arthropoda; class Insecta; order Psocodea; family Philopteridae; genus Columbicola; species Columbicola columbae. The sequence continues at coordinate 2,393,386 of JADMLL010000007.1, read as the reverse complement.
GACAAATAACTGAATATTGATCACATTTACCGGTTAGTTTATATAATCTCCAAATCGTAATGGGGAATTTGATCAAAATTCGCTTAGGTGCTTGTCTTCAGTCATTTCTTCGTCTCATGTACTGGCTGCTTCTAATTCTAAGGCTCGTATACTGTTACCAGTCGAGCGCAATCACTTGTCTTTTGTCTGAAAACGTGATAGACACCTGTGAAAAGTTTTATCAGATTTTTCTTTACGAGATCGCAATTTTATAAACTTTCCGGTAAATCTGATAAATATTCAGTAATTTGTCACATTTATCAAACTTGAATGGTTACTAGGAATACTCACCGGGATATATTCGCCCAATTTCGACGTTTATCGTAAAATGTTCTTAGAAATCTCGACACTAGTGAGCTAAATCATAGACTGAGTTTATATCTGTCAGTCTGAGATTGATTGAAAGTCGATACAATACTGTGCTGACTGCGAGCGAGACATGTATTAGGTCTACCGGAACGCTCTGTCTGATAATGTTAGATCAAGTTTGAACTCTTTTGCGTCTATTCATTTGTCACTTTTTTGGATCTCTCGTTTTATCACTGACTGTATACATACTGACCCAGCAAATGAACTAAAATTGAAGCTGATTTATGTTAGTATTAACTAAGAACGAATTAGCCGAGTGACACATTTGAAGTTCATTTAAGCCACTGTATTCTGTATGAATTCCAACTAGAAAGAAATGATACAGAAGGAGTGGATAATATGTTCAATATGTTGGACGAAGGTAACCGTTTCTGATAAAACTTATAGAAAATGGTTCGACAAATTTTAACTAGGTGATTTTGACCTTTCTGATAGTAATGTAGGATACATCTATACTTTTGTATTATTCTAAAAATAGACACAACCTTCCGGTAGGCCTAATATAATAGACATTTTATACCTGTGTCTTATATTAATACAAATATAATTTTATATGACTTTTAGTTATAATTTTTCAGAAATAAATTCTAGTGTCAATCATGTGTTTTCCCATCAAGCCTGATTCTTCGCTGCAATAACTATAAACAACAGGCTGATCGGTCAGACTTTTCTCGAGTTACTAAATATAGTTAGTCAAGTATTGAGCGCATCTTCATTTTCTTGGAAAATGTCGTAAACCATAACTCTCATCTGGTTAACAATGACGTAGACTGTATTTGATGAAGAGGAACCGTTTGGGGGAGGGGGCAAAATTCTATCGAAACTTTTTATAACTCATTTCGGTTTGACTGTTATCTTGATTACCACTTGACATTGTTCTAGAATTATCTCCATGATTTTTTTTACTCAAGATTTATCGATTAGGGGAAAAAAACAAAAATAAAAAAATTTTTTACAGATATGAGCTAATCACCCTATTGGTGGGAATTCGATGATAAAAAAAAACACTGAACAAATATCCAATAGATAGGAAAATAAAAAGAGAGAGAGGTAGATAAAAAAAGAGAGGGAGAAAAACAATGAGTGATTAACTATGTCAAATAGTGTGCAGACGGGAATTCGTCAAAACCTTTTAGTGAACGAAATAGTGAGGAAAAACAACCTTCTCCGGAAATTGATTCCATTTCTCATAAGCAACGGCGGAACTTTTCAAAAAGGCGGTGAAATGCTGAGTTCTCTACCGAGTTTAAACACTCTCGCGGATTTGATATCGCCCAAATCGCAGACGAGCGACCAGCTCAACAACAACAACAACGTGAACGGGAAAAGTAGTCTGGTCCACAACAACAATGTCGTCCATGGGGTTCATCCGTATTCGAAGCCGTCGCCTCCTAGAAGGTCACCCATTCCTTCCACTGGGATATCGAGCCAAGGAGGTGGTGGTGGAGGAGGAGGAGGAGGTGGAAGCAGTCCGACAAATCATCAGGATCGAAATCACCGCAGTTCCGAAACGTAAGTGTTTTTATTGTTACTTCTATTGACTTCTGTGTGTTCTATTGCTTGTGACGTGTGTGCGTGTGTCTTGGATGAGAGTAGGTTGATATGTCAGCCCCTAAGAATATCTTACAGTAGACAGTTTACCGGTAAGGTGGGTTGTATGCTATGAGAAAACATATGATACCTGACACTGTCTTGTGCGAGGTTGTAGAGGAACTCAAATAAACAATGACCGATTCATCAAACAACACAAACTCATGCGAACGACTATACGGTATCAACACTACAACTACCTTCACCCTGTGAGTCATCAATTGACGTCACCAGGCACCCGACTGACACCCATTTGCCCACATTTTTCGGTGTTAGTGTACACTTCTTACGCGATATTCCGTCTGATTATCTCAACTAAGGAACCATAGATGAGACATTACGTTAAAGATTCGGGTACCATCAAGTTAAACACCTTTCACTATTGGTAACTATTTGTCTAGACATTCGTTCGCCGTTAATTTGATCTTATATGTCCCACGGAATCCTAACAGATAATGAGGGCCACCGGGTAGCAAAATAGTTAATCCCTTGGACTACTTTCCAACTGAACTACGGGTCCAGGTACAGTTCCTAACACTAAAACTTGACATTGACACACCTGTCCCAACGGCATATACTCTACATAGATTAGTCACTTATCACCACGTTATTACTCATCGATGATCATAAATCTTAGTTTTCTTCTTAGCTTCTCTTCCAACTCTTCAAATTCTGAATAAATTTGACGAAGTCACAAGGACTCAAGACATGGCAAAGAAGAGGAGGTGAAGGGGAGGAGGGAGAGAGATAAAGGTTGAAATGAGAAAGAAAACAACAGGAAAAGGAAACAAAAAAAAATTTTTCCCTTCCTTACAACAAAACGAAAATGTTTCTGTTCCATTACGTTTTCTTCTTTCTCCCAGCGAGAGCGCAAAATAAATTTAATTCCATCTGTATAAAAATTGTGTTCCGAGAAAGACAGAGAGAGAGAGAGAGAGTGAAAGCGAAAGAGAGAGAGAGAAAGGGAAGAAGGAAGTCATTCCCTCAGCCGAGAGCTCGTTTCTGGTAAATAACATTTGCAAATAAAAAAGTGGATTTTGAATCCAAATTGGAATAAATGAAAACGGAGTGAATTATAAAGGTGAAACAAGTCGCAACCGGTGGCTCCCGGCTTCGTCAGTCCTGCCAACTTTTTCACTTTTTTTTGTCTTTAAAAAAGCGTCACGCTTCGTTTAACGGTCGAATGCGAGTTTTTTTCTTGTTTTCTCTCGCGTTTCCGCTTTGAAGACCTCTTCCGGTCTGTTTCGAGTTTTCCGTCCTCCTTCCTTCCTTCTCTTTTCCTTCTTCAGTACCCGTGATGTTTGGCTTCTGAGTTGTTCTTTTGATTTGACACGACCTTGCTTTGAAGTAGTCTGTGGTTGTGGTGTTTGGTTGCTTGAGAAGTGCACCAACCCTTCACCTACTCATTGAGTGGGCTGTGTCAATCACCAACTATAGAAAATCATTCCGGAAACTTTTGGGACATCAATATATCTTCAACGCTGCCCTCTATTCATAACACAACCGGCAAAACGTTTCTTTAAAGCAATTCAGTGAAGCAATTTCGGATGAGGGAGGAGTCAATAACACGTCAAACTCACCTTAACCGTTGTGTGACATCCATCGTCGTGTCGAAATCTGTTTCAGTGAGACAGACAGACAGACAGTTAAGGAAATGTCAACAATTCGTTTCTAATAAAAAAGTCTTTACTAAAGAAAACCGATCTGTTTGAGCACCAAAAGGCTTTCCTTTTAGCTTATCTACCCTTCCTCCTCCTCCTCTTTCCTCCCCGGTTCCTTCTTTCTCTGCTTCTAAACACACGTACACACCCTTTCTCTGTTTGTTTATTTTATTTTTCTTTTCTTTTTTCTGAAAAATAACAAAAATGAAAACGAAATCAATAAACCGTCATTAGGAGAAACGACGCTTCTGAAAGTTCGTTTCTCTGCCCTCCTTCTCTCCTCCACACTTCCCCATCCTTCGTCTCTTACGCTCTTCTGTTGAAAAAATAAAATAAAATAAAAATTTTTTTTCATGTTGTTGGCAGCATTGAGAGTCTCACTTGGGACTAACTTTAATCTGATTTACGGTTTCCGCCATTTTTCTCCCAGATTATCAAACGATGAATAATTAAAAACTTGGATTTTAATTTCTCATCTCTGCCCCCCGTTACCTCCCTCCTCCTTCCTCTTGCGCCGAAAAATGTTGAAAAAAATTTTTTTTCGGGGTCCCTCAGGAAAGGAGGATACGTTCGATGGTTTCGCCCTTTTTGCAACATTGTTACTCCGGAGAAATTTTCTCCAGAATTTTTAGGTGAGGTCATTTGAGGTTTTTGTTAGTTGAACGTTTTGGGTATAGTTTGAATATAGAGGTTAAGGTTTTTTTATGGGGATGCGGATAAGGAATTTTTCTCTTCTTCAAGGTTGTCGTACCTGACATCGAATTTTTGTCCGCTCCGCTTTAATAGGTTAAGTTTGTATGACTGGATAATTTACCAGAATGCTTATCTTTTGTTCTTCTTCTTTCGGCTAGGTACCTAGGTTTGAAGTAGCCTGTGGTTGTGATGTTGGGTTGCTTGAGAAATGCACCAACGCTTTACCCAGTCATTGAAGGGGCTACTTCAGTCACCAGTCGGCGTTACCAACGATAGGAAAACAATCCCGAAACTTTTGAGATGCCACCTTCAAACCTTATTTCCTTTAACACCGCCTTCTTTGACTTTACGCCTGTGATCTTTTGTTCTCTCGCTTTGGGGTTTTTTCGCTACTTTGGTCCATCATGCCCCTGTTTTTAGAACCGGCTTATCTATGAAGCCCTGAGTTCTCACGGTTTTCTTCATTATAATCTCATCAACTTCTTTGTTATCCCACTATCTTTGATTTCACTGCTTTCCTACCTCTTTCATAATGGAAGAAACAGAAAACCATGGACATTCGTCGTCTGCCAAGGTCACTCCAAATTCCTCAAGACGCAAAATCGAACCTCCCAACATCATTCTTCCTCCATGCCTCCAAGGTGGAGGTCCCTCTCCTCTCATCTCTCTTCCAGCTTCTTCTGCAACCACCACGATATCGTCTCTCACAGCCCTAATTCCTCCTCACCCTACTCGTCTGTTACTCCACTCTGGTATAAATCTACCAATCTGCCTTTCGGGTAGGCAAAAAACCTATTTCGTTCAACCGCCTTGTAGCTTCCTGATGGCGCCGATAGCTGATCCAGAACACCTAAGATAAGTTGGTGATCTGAGGAATTGGGTGGGAGAATAGTTCAATCTTGCACGTGAATGAAGTCTTGTGTTTTTGGTATCACACCCGAAAGTATCAAACCTAAATTTGAGAACTTAAGGCTCTTCCACTTCCTGTGACCATTTTCCGGTTTTAATGTTCAACAGTAAAAGTTAGTCAGCAATAAACAAAATTAATTTATGTGTTAACAAAGTGACGGAAGTGTCGTTTTGTTGAACATTAGATTTTAGCTTAGGCCAGTCGCTTGAACAGTTTCTTGTCTTTTTGTCTGCAGTCGGCTTCAAAAATGGCGGATTTTAATCAGCGGTTAGGGAAGAGATAAGAGAAACCGAGAATAATTCGCCAGCTGATAACGACCGACTTTTTTCAATACAAGGACAAACACAGAGGCTTAAATTCTGTTTCAAAACAGTTTCTGTGTCTCTTCCTATCTCTCTCTCTTGTATTTCCGTCTTTCTCAGTCTTTTTGACTCTTCGTTCTGTAAATTCTCAAGGACATTTGTCATCAATTCATTTTGTCAACGTCAGCAAGCCGAATGTTCCTCCAACTCTTTGAATTCTAGTTTGGGAGGAAGACAAATTTGGAGTTTTTGAGGTTTTCAATGTTAGCTAGAAATTTTGGTGATCATAGTTTGGAGATTTGAGAAGTTTTCAGCGGAGACTAGAAGAAAAGCGTTTTGCTGTCAAAGTCGTTGGTTGTAATGTGCAATTAGGGGGTATGATGGACGAGAGGTGTGGATCAGGCTTACTTGTCTGTCATCTCATTGGTTCAAATTACCTAAGTAAAAATTGTCTAACTAGCTCTTCCACACCTGTCATGTCTTCCTTCATACTATCAATCAGCTTTTGATCAAGCAAAGCTCCCTTTAAGGCTCATAGTTGTTAGACTTTATCATGAAGTAGCTGACTCACTTAATTCTAAAAAATATTTCGACTCGCATAAACTACCAGAAATTAGTTTGACTTCGTCTTCAAATTCATGTCCTAAATACACTTTCACGAACATTTCTTTTCATAATTATTGCACACTTTTTGTAAGATCTTATTTCATTTCATAAATATTACCCAGTCCCTCAAATGGTTTGTTTCAAAAATACCCAAAATACACACTCTTCAATATCTCTCTTCATAAATATAGCACAATAGCTGAAAAATGTAAGTTTCATTTCATAAATTTTGCACATTTTTAGGTAGACAACCATGTTGTTCCTTACTCTGTTTCGTAGCTACTAATCCCTAGCTACCCGTCCATGTTGAACACATCCAACATCAATTACGTCCCCTGGCTCCATGAACCCATGGCCAACAGTTTCACAACTTGTCGTCATCGTCATGTTGTCATATCTACTCCCAGTTCTATAGATCTTATTAGAACGTGTTTTTAGGCGCAATGTTTTCAACTGAAGAAAGTTTAGTTTCAACTTGGACGAAGATCTATTAGCAGCTATGAAACAGAGAAAGGAACAAAATGCTTTTCTACCTAAAAATGTGCAAAATTGCAATTGCCATGCTTTTAGTATCTGCTGTTGATCCCAGAATTTGACTGATGATGCTGTAACAATGGTGGTTAAATGTCTGAGTAGTGGGAAAGCTCACGACTCAAATTTTTAGATGGCGTTTTGAGCATATAAAAAGCTTCCGGTTTTCCCATTTAAATAAAAGAAGAAAACGTTGTAAAAACCGACTGCGCTCAGCAATTCCTGATCAGTTTAATTAGCAATTTTAGCTTTTGCTCAGTCTCAAATAGCCCCGACCCCGGGGTTTAATTTACTGTGAACCGGTTCGCTTTAAATTTCTCAAAAATGGGTCTCATGGGTCGTATGAACCTTTTGCGACCAAACCTACCTTCGAAAGCGAAACATGAAACACACAGCTAGTCACAGATTTTTATTTTCCAAAGAAAAATGAACGCTTGCGTAGTTTTTACGTTCACCGTAACGTCATTGACCCTCTCGCTCACCTCCCACTCCCCTGCTCATTTGACCCTGTTATTGTTTTCACAAAAATCCGTTCGCCGTTCGAACTCGTTTAGTGTTAAAATAAGTTCCGGACTTGGGAGACCTCGAGAAGTCGTTTAACCTCAATATGTCTGTGGGTCGGAAAGTCTTAGGACTTGGAAGAGGAGGAGAAACCACGTGCTGCAGGAGAAAACAGTTTTCTTTTGCCACGATTCTCTCCCCCCTTCACCTCTCCTTTTTTCTCTTCACTTCGATTTTTAATGGCGCATGTGACAGTTTTTTGGCCGTTCCAATGTTTTTTTTGTTTTGTTTTTATTGTCCGCACATTTGTATGAGTCAGTGGGAACGAAAACTACTTTTTTCTGTCGCTTTCTTCTTTTTCTTTTTGGTTCTCCTTCTCTCTCAAATTTTTAGTCAAATGAACGGATGGAAATTCCACATTTTATGGGTGAACGGGCATCCGGCCAATGTTCTCAACAATGTGGCTGTTAGAGGTTTAATTGATAAACTGTGATGAAAAGATGCGAACGGAGAGACAGACGGACGGATGCAACTTTTTGGTTTCTGTGAAATGACCCCAGAATTCGTTTTTTTAATGTCTGCTCTTTCATCTTCCTGTTCTTTCTTTTGTTCCACTTTCTCTTTTCTTGTTCCTTTCTCACTTTTCCCTTCCTTTTTCTGTCTTTATTTCTGCTTGTTCTCTTATATTTATTCTCTGTTTTCTCTCTTTCTATTGATCTTTTTCTTTTGTTTTTCATCACAGGTTTTCCCTTTTTTCCTTCTGTTTTTATTATCATAGACTTCTTTTATACTATCTTTACTCTCTTACTGTCCTCATATGGTTTTACTGTTCTCTCTCTTCGTCTTTCTTTCTACTTTTTTCTGTTCCAGTTTGCTTCTTCTCTCTGTTTTCCTTTGTTCTTTTATCTCTGTATCTTTTTTCTTCCCTTTTTGTTTTTCCATCATAGTCTTTCTCTTTTTCTCTTTTTCTTTTTCTTCTTCTTTTACTTGTCTTGTTTGGTCTCCTTCCCCTTCCCTCTTCTCATTAGTATTTTTTGTCTCAAATTTCTTCTTCCACTACTTCGTTATTTTCACAGCCAATTTTCATGAGTTTCTGTTCCCTTAGCGATAAGGTATTGGTTTGATCTTTCAATGTACCTCCTCTCACTAGACCAAACATCTACTTGTTGTTTAGTAGTTGGAGACAGGTGACAGTTAACTTGGGAGAAAAATAAAAAAAATTTGACGTAATGTTCCTTAGCGTTTTATCTTACGCTCATGTATTGTCTGTTGGTTTGTAAAATCCAAAAATGGAAATCCGTTCCAAAATGCGTCTGTCATTAGCATATTGTGCTTGAATCCAAGTCACAAGGCCCTAAACACGGTCTCTTTGATTGCCTGTTGAATATAGTTAGGAAATTGAATTTTTCCAATCAGAATGGATTTCCTCTTGATTGAATGAATGGGATTGTTCGTTGACTCGTTTGGCTGATCAACCAAATCAAAGGAACGTTCCTTACACAACACTCTCTTCTCTCTTTCTCTTCATCCTCTTCTTTTTCTTTCTCCTTTTCCTAGTAGAGTAATTTGTCTCCTCGCTCACTTCACCCATTTCCTCTCCTCTCAGTAAAAAAGACCAGAGGAAATTGGTTTTGATAACAACCAGACAACGTTTCCAGCGCACATGGTCTCTCTCGCCTTCTCTTCGCCTCCTCCTCTCCTATTCTCCTCTTTTGCAATTCAATGTGAAGCGATTAAAGTTGTTTTTTGGTGATAAATTTTTCCTGCGGTTTTTAATGGTTCTGTCACCGCCTCCTGACGCTCGGTCATTCAATGGCTTTCCCATTAACTGGCAGACGTCATGTTTGCTCTCCTCCTCTCACGCTCTCTCTCTCTCTCTCTCTCTCTCTCCTCGTTCGGTTCTAGGTTTCGTTCGTTATCTCTCATGTATTGTTCTCCCATTTTTTTGGGGGAGGTAAGGGGGTTTTTGTAAATCACATTGTAAAGTTGCAAAATTGAAGATAGGAGTGGGGGTAGGAGGGGTGGTATACTGTAGTAGGGAGGCGTGATCTGTTTGAAAGATTCTCGGCGTGCTCGGATTGTTTATTAGATAAACGCGTGCGTAGGCTTAGAAATGGCTAGGGTCTGAGTAGTCGAAAATCTTCGTGGTCTTTTTTCTTACAGTTTTGCTGTTGCTTCTTCCTTTCGGTTGGTTACTGTAGTTTGGTGAGGGTCCTAGAGTACCACTGTTGAGTATGTTATCTGTCTCCTGTCTTCTGTGCATGATCTTTTCTTTGTGTTGTCTTTTATGTCAAAAGATTCTATCTTCTTTTTGTCCTGTTATCTCAAATTGTGAGACTGCTTCAACGACAATTGTCTAGTACCCGCCATTTTTTGTGGTGATTCTAAGACGCTTACCTGTCCTCTAGATCTACAATAGTTGTTGGAAATTTTTTGAAGGCATCCAGGTGTCCAAGCGTATTCTAGTATGAGTTTAAAATCTATTTTGACTACTCTATTTTCTATACTATTAATATATCTATATGTAATGACTATCTACATTTAGATCTGATGCTCCAATCACTACTCTGAGATCTAATTTAACCAAAAATATTTAACTTCAAACTTCTCACCTAAAGGAGGACAGGATCTGAAGACATTTTGTCTCTCTCTACCTATTCTTCTAAAATTTGTGCCTCAAGAAAATGGTAGAAAGACCTGAAATACTGTCTAAAAGAGGAAGAAGAAATAGACTGCAAGTTGTTAAACGTTGTGGTCACGTGACCGTTCAATACTCACTGCTCCAGTCTAAGTAGGGAGTTTCCTCAACGTGTCTTGTTCCTTTAGGTTCATGTTCTCGCCTCCTTCCTTCCACCTTTTACCATATCCTATTTTTGGCCTTGAAATCCAGAAGCTGATCTTCATAAACACAATAATAAAGTTCTAAGAGAGGAAAAGTGAAGGGAGTAATAATACGGATGTTAGCGTTTCGAGAAAAATTGGAGGAAAAAAATTTTCTTCTTCATTTTTACCCACGTGATCCGAAGGAGAAGAAAAGATGCTGACACATCTTTCAAAGATCAAAGTTTACATTTATCTGTTTTATTTGAGGAAAGGAGAAGAGAGAGAGAGAGGAAGGGAGAGGAGTAAATACGTTTTTTTTGTTTCATCTTCTTGATTCTATTATTTTGTTTCTTTTCTTCCTTTTGCTCTCAGCCCGGTTGCGTTGTCTCCTATGTTAACCTTGTGCAAGAAAAAAGTTTTGTTTTTGGGTTGTTTCGCGGATAAAGTTAACCTCGAGATAAACTCTCTCTCTCCCTCCCTCTCTCCTACCCAACGTCTTCTGCTTCTTTTCCTTTCCTTTCCTTCTTTCTGTCCTTTGAGTTTAAAGTCTTTGAAAGTGAAAGAGAGAGAGAGAGAGAGATAAGAAGGAATGAAAGTCATCAAGGGTCATTCATCGATTTATCAGGGCTTTTTCGATTATTAGATTCCAGGGATTGTTAGGAACGTGGCATGAAGGGCAAGTGAACTAGTTTTTTAGGCGCGATCGAGTACGTCTGAGTTTCTTTATTCACTGGCATTATAGCTCTGTGAGAGCTTTGGTCCCTCGTTCTCGTCGGGAGTTACTTGTCTTCATCTGTCCTTGTCCTTGATGACGTTTCTTCAGCTCCGAACTCCCAGCGGTTTTAAGTCTTCTACTTCCTCTAGCCGTGTTTTTCGATGTCGTTTGCCCACAGGGTGCTTGTTGAGGACTTGTGCTGGTAGTCGGTTGGTGTCCATCCTGACCAGGTGATTGGGCGAGCTCTTTCTGATCTCAGCCGGCTGTGGTGTTTCTTTGTACCGGTCATACAACTCTTGGTTGTTGCCTACCTCTGGTGAAGAGGGTATAGTTTGAACAAATTTGGTTCTGGTCTTCTGTTAAAGTTTGTACAAAGAGACGTTTGTTTTGAGAGTTAAAACGAAATCTGTAGTTGACCTTTTTTTCTCCATCTCTGTATCTGTTACTCTTCCTTTTTCTGTGTTTGTCTCTTGTAGCTAAATCTTTCCTACTTTCCCGGTCTTTCTGTTTCTTTCTCTTCCCTTCTTTTTCTGTCTTCTTATCTCTCTTCCTTTCTCTCTATTTGTCTATTTATTCTTTATTTCTTGTATCTCTCATTTTTCTCTGTCTTAATCTTTCCATCTTGCTCTTGCATTTTCCCTTTATTATAATTAGGATCATTTTTGTCTGTATTTTCTCTCAACTTTTGTCAGGAAAACGTAATCAGTCTATCTTTGAGACGGTTTCACGGATCCTTTAGTTTTCACCAAATTATTTCAGTAAAAAGAAAAGAACCTCAGGAAAAAGACTGTCCTCCCTCAGGGATAACTTATAATAAGTAGGTATACTCGAGTAAAGACCAAATTTAGCTTCTTCACCGCCAGCTTAGACAAGTCTGATGGCTCAGACAGAGCTCAGAATTTTAATATTCGGTGTGTTAAGTAAATTTAGCGCCTGGTTGTCAAAAATTTTCTTAAATTTAACAGTTTAAGCAGAAGGAAAGTTAATTAAGTAAATGAGGACAGGAATTGGAACGAGTGACAACACAGACAACACCGGAAACCGGAAAGTGTTTAAAATTCATAGGCGCGACTTGTTTTTACATTTTCCCGCTCAATAATATGGATTTAGAACGACAGAAAGGGAGAAAGATTTCCACACGTGACTTGGAATGCTTCTTCTTGACACAAGCAAGGCCGACCGACGTGAATTATTTAGCTTACGACCTTCAGAGATTCACGTCCAAGACTGTCCGACACATTTTCCCTTTTTTTATGATTCAACCTTTTATCTGTTAGGTTTCTCTCAACAAGTCGTTACTTCTCTTACTCAAACCTCTTTCTGGTGAACTTGAATGAGGGTCGAGTGTCCATATCGCTTCTCTGTCACTATTCTCACCTCTAACCAATGGGAAAGGAAAATCTGAGTTGACATCCAACCACCCACAAAAGCCAAAATTGTTTGTTTGGAAGCCAGGGGACAACCACATGGCTGTTGCGACCGACAACAACTCCTCCTCTCCTCTCAAACGAAAAAGAAATTTGTCAAATTGGCTCGAAAGCATCAGCGGCAGCAGCATTTAGCGAAAACAAAAGGTTGGGCGGCCGTTATACCAAACTGCGGTCTGGGACGTCAGCCAAACTCTGCTCATTAATCATTAAAGTTTTTTTTATTCCTTTCCTTCCTTCCTTCCTTCCCAGGTACCTAACCTTAGGGGTCCTCCCACCTCTTCTTACTCCGCTCCTGAAGCGGGAAAACAAAAAACAGAAAATTGTCCATTTTAAATATTTTTTTTTTCTGCGGACAGGTTTTTTGTTTTTAACAGTTTCAAAATGAATTGTCTTCTTTGATTAATGATCTTTTTCCGATTTCTGCTTTCGATCTTCATTTTTTTCCCTCAGTGTGTCTGTTTGTCTTACTTCTGTCGAAGGGAAAATGAGAATGAAAGTAAAAGAAAAAAAGAAGGAAAATTTTTATTTTATTTTTTTTGATGAACGATAAAAGAAGAAATTTCCCTCGAATGAGAAAGTTTAATTTGTTTTCTCGTAGAAAGTTTTTGTGCAGCAAAAGAAGGTAAACTTTATTTGGAGAAGGCTGTGGAAGAGAAGAAGATTAATTTCCTGAGAATCAAACAACTCTTAAAGCCGTCTCGAGAAGGTTAAAGAGAAGATTGGTCTAATGAGGTTTTATTGACAAAAGTTGTCTGAAAAGACGGACAAAAAAAGATTCTAACAGAGGTTTGCAACAGAAAGAGGGAGAGTCAGAGAAGCGGAGTGAGAGAGAAAGATCGAACTACAGATAGAGAGAGAGAAAAGAGGACAAAGAAGAATAGAAATAGGAAGACAAAGAAGCAAAGAGAAAAAGATACAAAAAGAGAGAGAGGGAGAAGAAAGGAGTGCCGTGGTTTTTTAGCTGATATCACAAATGTGAAAAATGAAAACTTTAAAATTATCAAGAATCAAAACAAGAAAAGAGAAAACAAAGGGAAGAAGACAAAGGATGGGAGAAACAAAGATAGGTATAGGGAAAGAGAGTAGAGGAGAGAAATGAAGGCAGAAAAAATTAGGAAAGAGGCGAACACAAAGAAAAAAGTAGAGAAATAGAACAAACAGGAAAAGAGGGAAAGAGACAGATATAAAGAAACAGAGGGAAGAAGGAGAAGAAACAGGTAGTCAAGAAAAAATGAAAGTACAGAGAAGAGAACAGAGCCAAACCCAAAAAGAAAACAGAAAAAGACGGAAATAAAAACATTGAAATAGAATGAGAGGAAAAGAAAGAGCGAGAAAGAAGAAAAACAGATAACAATGGAGTAAGGGTAAGAAGGAAAACAGGAGGTGGAGAGAAAGAAGAAAAGAAAGAAATAGGAAGGTAAATAGAAACAGATTTAAGAGAGAGAAAGGGAGATAGATAGAGAAGTAGTCAGCAAACCATCTCAAGTTATTCTCTGAACAGTCTTGTCTCAACCATAAGCATTTGAGTACTTTCAACGACGGTGGTGACCTCAAGTGAGAAACAGACAAAACACAAACTTAACATACGCACAGGGAAACTCATTTCTCTTATAAGAAAACATTTTTCATTCTCGGTTTTCTTTTTTTTGGAGAAGAAGGCGGTGATGGAGGAGGGCCGCATAAAAAAAAAATTAAAGGTAAATAAAAAAGAATGAAAGGTAGGAAGGAAATTTAATTCCAGGGAAGGTGGAAAATTAATTTAGTCCTAATTTTTAGGGTCTTAAAAAAGGGAAAAGAAAAAGTTTTCTTGTTGATAATCTTGCAGACGAGTCTCGAGGCTTCTACTCTTCCTCTTTCTACCCCCTCAACTCCTTCTTCTGCTCCTCGATTTTCCCACACTTTCCGTTCTGCTGGGTTTCTCTCTTAATTTATGTGTTTTCGGGAAGGAACAATTAAGAACACGAAAACCTTCATGCTTTACATGAAGGCCCCGAATTCTGTTGCCCCTGGGAGGGAGAGAGTAATGGCCTTTCATGCCCATCTGACACTCTGCGATTTGTTTTTCCTCGTTCTCTTCCTCTTTCCTTTCCTTCCTTCCTTTTCCTTCTTGGTTTTCCTTCCTCTTCGGTTAACTTCTTTATTTGTTGGGAGTCTGTTGCTTCTTTGTTGTTTGTTTTTGGAAATTTGATCAGGCTTTTGGGTGCGATTTTCCCCTATAATTTTGGCGGTTGCATTGAGAAGCTTTCCTTCTGGTCGAAGGTTAATTAGCCTGGGGTTATTGCTTTCCCTGACCTCTAGGTCTTTGAGTGTGGTTTCGATTGTCTGCTTGAGGTGTTCTATGATCGCCTCTGGGTTTTAGTTAAAAGTGAAATAGTGAAAAGACAAGGACCTTTATTTCTCGTGTGCATATTTTGCGAAGACGGAAAGTGACGAAGGTGTAAATCCAAAATAATTTTCAAAACACACCTGATAGATGGATGAGCACGAGGTTCTGGAATGAAAAGTTGTCCAAAACTTTCTCAATAAGTAAAGAGAAATCGTTTTGAAAGACCAAAAGGGCCTCACGTTTCAGTCTCTCTTCCTTCACCTCTTCTCCTCTGTGAAAATTCCCCTTTTCCTCTTCGTCTGACTTCGAGGAAAGTTAATTTGTTAAAGTCAAACGCATGAGGAAAGGAGAGAGAGAAGAGAGTTGTGGTTTCTAGTTGATTTTCAACTTTAAAAAATGAAAACTTTAGAAATATCTTCTGTCCGCGTTGAAACTACAATATCTCTGCGAGTTTCTTAAAAGATGAAAGAAAAAGGGAAACAAAAGAAGGATGACAGAGACATCAATAGACCAAAATGAAGAGAGCAATTACGACAGGGGAACAACTACGAGATAGATATGTAGAAAAAAATGAAAAAAATAGAGAAAGACAAAGGAAGAGAGGAGGAAATAAAGACAGAAAGAGAACATAAGCCAAATACAGAAAAAGAGAAGAGAGAATCAAACAGAAAGAGAGAAAGAAGAAAAATAAATAAAATAAGAAAAGAGAACGACAAATAAAGGAAAACAGAAAAAGAAAAAGATAGAACATCAACTGGAAAGATCAATAGAGAGACGATGAAGGAATGGAATGAAAAAAAATTAAGGGAAGAAGAAGAAACAAGGATGGAAACGTAAAGAGAGAGAACGACGGGAGAAACAGAAAGCAAAATAAAAAGAGAGAAAGAAATACACATAGACAGAGAAATAAGAAGGGTGACAGAAAGGAAGAAAGAGATTATAAGATGAGAGAAAGATAAACAGGGAAATAGAAAAGGAAAGTAAAAACAGGAGAAAAAAAAGATAAAGCAGAGACGACAGTCTTTAATAGATTTGCTGCTAGCCAAGACCGGACACGGCTTCGCAATTTTTGTTTATATAACGTACAAGAAGCAGCAACTCAAAAACGGAAGCTCACCATCCAAACAATTTCATTTCTAGGTTTCAACCTCGCCTGAACTTTCCTAAGTGATGAAGAATCTATAAGACCTCTCTCTTCCCCCGGCTCCTCTTCTCACCTCCTCTCCCATCTGATTTCGCCCAACAAAGAAGAAAAAGAGAGAAAAAAAATTTTCTTTTCGTGTTCGGTTTCTACCATTTTCAAAATTTTATATCTTTCCCTTTTTTTTAACCCCAACAGCGTAATGCGATCATATTTTTGGTAAAGAATAAAAGAGGGAGGACAAAAAAAGGGAGGAAGAGGCGAAGGGAAGAAAGCGGGAGGAGAAAAATCCAATTCTCATCTTCCAGATAATGAGACAGATATTTGCAGAGGCTTTGAATAAAAAGAAAGAAAAAGAAAAAGGATGAAGAAGGAAGGAAGGAGGAGATAGGTGGAGAGCGGAAGAGTATCAGGAAAATAAAGAAAAGCCGGGTGAAATTCAAAAAGAAAAAGGAAAATAGATAACCGATTTTTGACAGGTTCGTTTAAAATAACGGAGGTCCAAAAAACCTCCAGAAGAAGGAGGAGGAAGAGGAGGAAAGGAGGTAGAAGGATTTGGTCTCCTGAGAATATTAAAATCTCTTCTTTTAACGTTTTGACATTTTTTTTAAAAACTGTTTCGTTAAATTTCTCATGTTTCTTCTGCTTCTTCATTATTTCTGTACATTGTACAGTGAAAGGGGAACAAAGGAACGGTTTCATATGATCATTCCGTTCGGTGGGTTTTTGTGTCAGTTGAAAGGTGAAAGACGCTGTAGAAATTTATTTTTATTTCAAAAATCCCCCGTCATTTTGAAACTTGTTAAAGGCTCTTTTTTGTGGTCTCTACAAGTTCCATACATCTACAAATGAATTAGTTGAAGAATCTAAGTCAGGAGTGCGCAACCTATGACGCTTTCGTCAAATGTTGCGCACCGTGTGATTACAAATGGGGCTTTAATGCGTTGAGCCTTTGAATGTTCGGCGACACGACACTGGTGACTGAAAAAACACTGGTGAAATAGTTATAGTTATAGCTATAATTGAGTTATAATCCCGTTTTGGGAATAACAGGATACGGGAGGAGAATTTTAGCTCGCGACTATAGCTACTTAGTGTGGTACATAACCCACTACACCACAAATTTGTCTTCAGTACTTATGAAAGAATGTTTGATGTTTGTGTGCAATATTTATGAAATGTATGCAAGTCATTTATTTTTTGGTACCCATGATAAGGGCTTCACCTTATGTCACCAACGAAAATCGGCACCGACTTTTGGCGCTTCTATTGTTCGCCAGTTTTCGTAATTAGGACAGAAGCGAAGTAGTTTGGAGGGTAGTAAGCTTAAAATACTGCTGTCGTAATGCAAATATATAGCAAGGAAAAGAAGGAGGAGGAGGGTATGGAAGAGTAAGAAAAAAAAAAATTAAGAAATTATTTCTAACTTCCTCGCTCACTAGTAGTGAAAGTTCCGTGAGAGAACAACATAAAATATAAACATAAGCGGATCGAAAGCGATAAAGAGAGAGAGAGAGAGAGAGGGAAAGTTTTACGGGTGAGGAATTTTCGGTTTTCTTGAATTTCTCCCGGCGGTCTCTTTTCCGGAAAAACTTCAAATTGTCTTGTAATAATGACTAAATAAATTGTGAACAGAAAGACGTTTGAAACGGATAGAGTATGTGATAGAGGGTGGAAGGGGATTCAGTTCTTCCCAAAAATTAATTTTTTTTTTAGGAGAAACCAGAAAAATATTTGGGAGCTCAGCCAGGTCACTTTGAAATGAGTAATCGATTGGTCATTTTCCGCGGGAAAATAATTTCCCGAATCGAAAACCGTGAAATTTAAATTTGCAATTTGTTTCTCTCCTCTCTTCTCCCCTTTCTCTCCCGTTCTACCTCTCTTGTGTCTTTTTTTCTCTCTCTTTTTCACTCCTTTCCTTCTCTTTTCTTCTTTTTGTCTCTTTTTCCCTATCACACCCTGTACTTTTTCTTTCCCTTTCACTCTCCTTCTGTCTCTGGTTCCCTCTCTGGTTTTCTACCTTTGTTTTCCCTCTTCTCCCTTCACAAAATTGTACAAGCACAATGACAGGCTTTTACTCGTGCAACGTTTAGAAATCAATTTCTGGTTGACAGAATGAAAGAAGAAAAGTATTATAATAGAGAAAAGAGAGTGGGCGATGGAGAGAGATAGAGAGAGAGGGAGAGGCTGTGTGGGTGTGGACCGAAAGAGAGAATTTGAATATTTTGGCTGAAGATGAAAATTCGGTTTAAATGGATTTCATGACTCGGTGCCTTCACTTTATTGATGGAAAATGAATGGCAATGAAATTGAGTGATGCGTCCCAAAAGCTTTCCCACAGCCCTCCTCCCTCCTCCTCCTCCTCCTTCATCTTCCATTCTCCTGTTTCAACCCCTGTTTCCCCACTGACGAATGGCTTTTTCTGCTAATCATCAGGTTACATTTTCCGGGTTTTTGGATTTTTGATTGCCAGAAGCTTGAAAACGTAATCGGTTCGTGAGCTTTTTTTCCCCTGTTCGACCGCCATTTTGAAACCTATTTTCTTGCTCACAGACTACTTTTCTACCGGTAGGTTTATTCTTTTGAGCTTTTATGAGAGCCTGCTGCGAATTTTTGTCTTCGAAAAAAGAGCCGACAGTATCCGAGCTTTTCCGATATTCCAGTGAACGCAGCTTTAGGAAGGAACTGGAGAATCGTTTCCAAGAGCTTTTGTTCTTCTGGAGATTGACAGATTGAGGTTTTGGCGATTTGAAATACCACGAACAAAAACCATTTGAAAGGACGGGAAGCTTTAGAGAGCGGTCGCCAAACAATACCCTCACCAGCTACCCAGCCCAAAAAAACAAAAGCTCCAGCATAATTAATCAATTAATTAATTAAAGCCCACACAACCCACACACACACGCTCTACATAAACATTCATTTCGTCAAAAATTGAGAGAAGGATGAAAAATTTTCCATTTTCCCCGGGCACAAGTTTTTTATTTCATTATTTCGGAGGCACTAAAAAAACGAGAAAACCGGCGCCTCATCGATCGTCATTCATCAGATTCCCGGAGCTTTTCTTCGAAAAATTTAATTTTCACAATTGATTTCATAAAAAAAACCGGAAATCGTGATAAGAATGAGAAAATGAGGATTTGGAAATATTGAAATCCAAGAAATTGAGGATATAAATACCGAGGCGTTGGTGGGAGTCAGCAGGATGAATGGACCTCAAGGACGAGTAAGCATGACAGACATTTTTGGTGTTTGGAGTCTTTGGATCTTTGAGAACAAACCGTGGATGTGGAATGGATTCAGCTAGAAGCTTTATAGCTGTCTGTTAGACATCTATCAGTTGTAGTCAGAGGATGTCGACACAGTGAAACATTTTTAGGCAAACGATTTCGAATTGTTTTCTCTTTTGTTCCTCTCACCTGACTCCAGACTCTTCTACGTGGAAGGAAATAGCTTTATGCATCCTTCAACGACATAACAAGAGGTAGGAAAAAGGGAAAGCGGGGGATGTCATGAAGCGTGTACGACATTCTCTGCGGGTACGACTCACACTTGTCTTCCTCGCACATCTACAAGTCGATAAATATTGAATAGGAAATGATCACGTTTTCAAGACTCACGAGAACAAATAACGCGAGAGAGTTTTGAGAAAGATTGGAGGAAGGGCGGTGGAGTGGTGCGAGGGAGGAGGGGAACAAACAATATGAAGGACTAATATAATCTAGTTTTCCTGTCGTATTCGTCTGTTGTCAGTGAATCAAGTTTTCAAGCACGAATGGGGTAGCCTTTATTCTGTACTGGTACTCGAACTGGTGATACACTCCATAAAAGTTTAGAGAGTATAACCAGTCCGTACACCAAATTACAATACATAGAGACAGCCAGGCAGAAAGACAAAACTTCTCTTTTGTGGAATGAGTGAAGATATCTCTCTGTTACAAAAGCGAAAAAGCTTTTCAGGTTACAGTTATGAAGCTTTCGAATACCTTCCGTTTCCGAACAGAAATAGTTGCTCCCCCTGGGGAGGGCAATGAGAGCCAATCAAAAGAGAGAAAAAGATGAGATCGATTTGGTAGATTTTCAGTTGAAGTGACTGACAAACATAACAGCTTTCAGAGTCATCGTTAAATACACGAAAATCGCGTTTTGTGACATTTTCATCTTTCCATCTCTCTCTGGCCTCCTCCGCCTCCCTTTCCTTCCTCTCTTCGTTGCTTTTTCCCCTCCTCGTAGCAAACAATTGTCAGCTAAGGATTGCGGCTCATATATTTTCCTTTGATTAAATCCTCGTGCGAATTCAAATCCGTGATTGATGGCTTTAAGCTGTCGTTGGGAGAGGGTAAGAGGAAGAGAGAGAGAGAGAGTTCTTTATCCCTCATCCCTCCTCCTCTTCGCCTTTTATTCGGGAGTCCCCGGGTGGATGAGGTGATGATTCTGCATATGACTGTAACTGACATATCGCTTTTCAACAGACACTCAACCATCGACTTCTCTCTCCAGTCCTCTTCTCCTCCTCCGCCTCCGTTTAAGCATTTCTTTCGCTTTATTTACCTCCCTCCCTCTTCCTCTCTCCTTTAACTAGTTTTCTTTTTATGACACTTTAAAACCACTCTTGAACACCTAAAGAGGAGGAAAAAATTTGTGTGTTTAAATCACTTGACACGGTTTTTGAGCGCACGGGGGTTTGCGGGAGAGCAGAGGAGGGCGAGAGGGGTGTAATCGTCGGCAGCCAAGGTTTGAGGTGGAAATTTGGAGCCCGATCTCCAGTTTTTTTATTTTATTTTATTTTTTTGCGAAGCTTTTTTTCCCTTCGGGGGTTTTCAAACTCACGGATCCGTTAAATTGAGCTCCTGAGTTGACCCAGGCTTTACGTTGGAGAAGCACAACGTTGTGTTTTGGAAATTTTTTGTTGAAAAAGCTCATTTTCGATTGGTGTTATGTATACTGGATATAAATATGGCGTCCAGTTTATGTTATATTACTAACTGTATTCTATCATCCATTGCCATTACAACTCTATGAGAGCCTTGGCCTTCACAGTTACTCGTCTCCATCTGTTCGGTTCTTGGCGACGTTTCTCCAGCCTTTAACAACAGTTGCAAGTCTTCATCTACTTCCTCAACCCATCTTTTCCGAGGTTATCCTTTGCCCTCAGTCTTGGTTTTCCTTTGAAGTTCATCCTGGCCAGGTGACTGATCCACCGCAGGCCAGCTCTTCTGATCTCAGTCGACAGTGGTGTATCTTTGTATTGGTTATACAGCTCCTCGTTGTACCTGTGGCGCCAGAGGGGTACAGGCTTCATTATACAGTCTGGCCAGCACATTTTTCTTAGGAGTCTTTTCTTTTCCAGGAGTCAAATCAAAAACAAAAACAAACCCAAATAGTGAATTGAAAAAAAATTTTTGTAAACAAAATTCAAATTATTGTACTAACGATCACTCTCTCAATTTTTCAAAAAAGCTCAAATGAGAGTGGAAGGAGGATGATAAAGAGGTCACAAAATAGAAAACTTCAGTGAAAAGATTTAAAGGAAAAGAGGAGAAGGAGAGAAGAAGAAGAAGTTGAAATGGTTTTCAGATAATCTCGGGACTAGATAAAAAGGACGATTGAGAGAAAGTGGCGGAGGGAAGGAGAAGTAAATCCGGTTTTTCGTATCGTCAGCATTTTTTCCTGAAAAATCACATTATCTACTCATCTCCTTCCTCCTCCTTCCCTCTCCTTTCTTCTTATTTCCGCTTTGAAAGGAAGAGAAGGACTTTCATTCATCATTCATAACCGGAAGAATTTTCTTTTTTGGATCGGATTGATACCGAGGATGTAGATAAAAGGAAAAGTGGAGGAGATGAGGGGAGAGGATGGAGGGAAAACTTCGGTTGGTCTTTGTATAACCAGTTTTAATTATAATTGGTGTCGATTGTGAAGTTGGGCTCGAAATTTTCGAATTTCGGGCTGGTGAAAGAACTAGATTTTCTGTTTTTGACATCTCCCCTTCGTTTTTGTCTTTCCCTTGAGTGTTGTTCTAGTTCTTGTTCCTCTTCTCCTTCTTTTATTCCTTTTTCCATTTTTTTTCAGTTTTTTTGTGATTCTGTTCTCTTTCTTAGGATGTCTTCTGCATTTCTTATTTTCTCCTCAATACCAAAGGTACTGCTGTACCCACAACTTGACTTTAAGATCAGTTTTATATACGTTTCTCCTGTTTCCTCCATCAAGATCGTCTGATGTCTGTTGTCTGTATGACTGGATAATCAGAAATTAAAGGAGACAGAAATCTTGGAATGACATTTCAAATCAGGTTTCGAAAACAGTTTCGGAGTGGTAGTGAAGAGGTTAATCTTGATGAAAGCTAGCGTTGATAACACATCTCAAAGCGGAAATAAATAAAACGAGAGAAACAATGGGAACAGAGAGAGCCAGAGAGTTTGGCGCCATTGTTTTCCAAAATCGTAAAAAGTATAAAAAAACAGCCTTTGTCTTCAAAATGGGAGTCAAAACGCACCTTTTGAGCTCTCTTTTCTCCTCAACAAATTTTTGTTCGCTTTTCCGAAAATTGTTTTTAGGATCCTCCTCCCCTTCTCTACCCTTATCACCTCTGTTCTTTTCCATTTTGTTATTTTCCTTTCTCTCACTTCACATTTACCAAAGTCTTAGCTGTTTCCTTTATTCAATTCCTGAGACTAAGGCACTGTTATAACTATTCCTCAGATAAAGGTCCTTACATCTTTGCTACAGCTAATAAATGAGAGACACAACACATAACTGTTACATTTATAAAGCAACTGAACGTTTCGGAAGAAGTTTTCTGGTTTGGAAGCTAGTACTGATGCCATTCTGTCGTTCTTAGATGAGAAATACCGTCGTTGAACTTGTTTCCGGGTTTAGTGGCACCACCTACAACACACAACAGAAACTAGGTCACGTGGGAATTGATCCTCAGTCTCCTGAGGTTTGGTGGACAGGTCGTTAAGTTTTTTATAATTTTATACGAGTGACAGTTATGTTTATGTGTATGATTATAAATTATGATTTTATAACTGTGCTGTGAAACTGTTTACGAGGTATTAACTCTATTTTCTGAAAAAGTGTCTTTCCTTCAGCGCCCAAATAAAATCTAAAACTCCAAATTTGTCGAATCCTTAGTATATATCAAAGTCGTGTGTCAAAACTAACTGTATCCAAAAAAAGCTGATACCCAGGTTGTCGTTATGGGTAAATAAGTACTCCAAAAAGCACTGTATGTTTAACTGTATTGAGCTTAGCATGTTAAAGACCACATACTCAGAGGTGGGCCACCCAACACCAACACCAGGAGGTGCTTGCGAAATTTTTTTTGAATATCGAAATGGTTTTGAAACTGCTTGCACACCGGTGGACATTCAAATACAATTTATATACCTACGAGGGATCGGGAAATTGAACATGTATGTTGTACAGTTTTCTTGACGTCACAGCTGGTATTCCTTCTCTCTGAGAGACCAAACTTGTCCAATGTTACCCTGAGAGGAACAGAGAAAAGCGAGTTCGAGCTCTTCAAAGAGGAAAACCAGATTTCGGTTGAACCAACTGGAAAAGAAGATTCTGCTACAGAATAAACGAAAACTTCAGGAAATTACAATCATCCCTCTCTCTCTCTCTTTCTTCTTTAACTCAAAAGAAGACAAAAACCTCTAAATTCGTGTCCTCTTGATATAATAATATGAGATTACGTCGATTGCGGATTTGTTATTATGATTAGCGAGGATTCCGGAAAATGGGAAATCGTTTTGTAACAGCACAACCTCTAGGGTGGGCGGGGGGTGAGTAAGACGTCTTTCTTTCGCGTCTCTTTCACCCACTCCTACACCCCCGGCCTGAAATTAAATCCAATCATCTGGGTGGGAACGAAATAGGCTTTTTATGGAATCGTTCGATTTCGCGCGAAATCTTTTCATCTATTTTGATCATCTTTTATCTGTTGGTAAACGAAATCCGTGCGTGACCCAAGGAAATTTCGTTTCGGTGACTCGGAGATTTGTTTTCGTCCGGGAGTGCAGGGTGGTTGGAGAACGCAGAGGGGAGAGGGAGAGGGTGAGGGGTGATATTCGTCTATTTAATTAAAAGTATTATTATTCGTATATATAACAATAATTAGTGTGATTAATTACAATCGCTGTTATTCGCTGTTTTTAAACATTTCTCATAAA
Organism: Columbicola columbae; assembly: GCA_016920875.1. NCBI lineage: Eukaryota > Metazoa > Arthropoda > Insecta > Psocodea > Philopteridae > Columbicola > Columbicola columbae. Next base: position 2,369,569 of record JADMLL010000007.1, on the reverse strand, counting down.
TCAGAGGTTTTCGTGTTTCCCGACTTTAATCTCTTCATCTGCGGCCATCTTCTTTCTTTCCTGCGACGTTTTTCCTAAACCCGAAGATACCCCCGGTGTTCTGTGCTATTCATTTGAGCCTGATTAAAGAAATATTTACTCAGTGTAGTATATTGTCCTGTTAGTTTTGAAATGAACACAATATTGACGTTTGTAAGACTTTAATATTATCTATGGATAGACTATGATGACACGATTTTTCTCTTGCTTTGCCTTTTTTCTTTGTCTTACCGTTCGTTTCCATCTTTCCTTCCCACTTCTGTTGTCGTTTTTCATTTCTTTTCTTTGCTTTCTATTTCCATTCACTTCCCTCCTCTAACCAGTACTTTTACTATGTGTTTCTCTTTTATTCTAAAGCTTTTTGGATGCATATATCCAAAGTTATCAGGGTTTCACGGGAAACCCAAGATGACACTGTTAAAAACGGTCACACATTACACACTCAGCACTTAAAAACTGCCATACACAAAACACTAACTAGAGGTAACAACACAGTTTAGGCTTAACACTGAGATTAAAACATAGATGTATCACTAACACACTGCACTTACACCCAAAACGACACTTGACACACTAAGGAATATGGGCCTTAGAGAGTCAGGCTCGGTGCCTACTCTCTCTCTCTCTCTCCATCTGAAGCATTACTGTCTCGGAAAAGCCTTTCACCTCATTTCAGTTATCCGGAGTATCCAACATTTTCCGAATGACCTTCGGCAAATTCAATAGACCTATTAGTTGTGAAACCCCTTAAAGCAAGACCAACCACTTACTGCCTGTTCAAATCATGCGTTGTATGGGATCGATGAATGTATGTTGGTATCACTGATATTATTGATATATATTATACATCCGCTAAGAGGTCACAGACCGGTGCTGATATCGATGAGGAAATGCCTGGAAAAAAACCTTTTTCCATGCACTTGAATGATTTTACTTCGTTAAAGAAAAGCTAAAGCCGGATTGATTTAATTTGGTTCGGTTAATTGGAAAAGAGAGAAGAGGAAGAGGAAAGGGCAGAGGGGGGGAAGGAGAAAAAAAATTTTGAAAGCCTTCGGGGAAGAGGAGGAACTATGAAATCCCACAGCTTCGAATAAAAAAAAATTGTTCCAACGTCCTTTTAACACCGGTAAATTGGTTAATTGGAATGGCTGGAGGAATGATTGAAAAGCAGAGAGGAAAAAAAATGAGGAGGGCGAGAGGGGGTAGGAGAAGGAGGAAGTGGAAGGAAGACAGCCGGTTCGACGATCGACAGACATTATTGGGTTGATTTGGATTGAATCACGAGAGGAATACACTCGGACGAGGAGGGAAAAAGGAAAATTTTTTTTGGAAAATGGTTACATAGCGATTTCCTTATCCTCACTCTTGTCAGCTTTCTGGAAAATTCTGGAATTTCGGTGAGGCTGGAGGGTGGAGGTGCGAAGTGTACGAGAAATCTGTTTATATATCTGATTTCTTCAGAGCCGATTCATGTTACCGAAACTTTATTCTTCCTCCTCTTA